>BHFT01036106.1:0-45418 GCA_004320025.1 Laticauda laticaudata | reverse complement strand
TGTGTTCATCCAGGCGGGTACTTATTCTTCTATTGGTCTGTCCAATGTATGTGGCCGGGCATGATGCACAGGGAATTAAAAAAACAAACAAACAAACAAAACACACACACACACACACACACACATTTCTCCTTCATTAGTCTTATCATACTTTCTTATGTATGTAAATTTTACTCTTGATACAGAACAGCCCGAATGATAATTGTAACCTTTTGTTTTTTTCTTTTCTATATCACAGTAAATTGGATGAAGATTACTTGTATATGGCATATGCTGATATTATGGCAAAGGTAATTTTTTTCACCAAAATCCGTAATTTTATTTTTTGTCACTTGTATCAGCGTTCCTCGACTTGAAATACAAATGTTGATACTTTCTAACCAAATGAACATTACAAATTCCCTTCTTGTTTGCTGATTCATCTATTAATCTGATTCCTTCTGTCCACCATTTCTTGGTTGTAAGATGACCAAGATGCACCAGCAGTTTTGGGGATTTAGTTTTCCCATGGCATTAAAAACTGTTTGATTCTACATAATTGTTGCGAATTGACTACATAATTTTGATAGCTGAGCCCAATAATACAGCAAACACAGCAGTTTCCTATCAACAGTTCCTTAGCATTAGGCAAGAGATACAATTTATGTCTCTGCTTTATTTTACCTTAATAAGAGCCAGAAATTATACTGAAACTAAACATATTTTAATTAAAAAAAAACATTTGTGAGCAGAGTGTTTTTTTCAGAGCTGCCATGATGAAGAAGATAGCAATGATGGTGAAGAGGAAGTGAAGAGCTTTGAAGTAAGATTAATACCGTCTACTTCAATCTTTTATTTTGTTCATTATTCCATAGTGTCCCATGGAGCAGCATTTGTTCATGCTTTTCAACATGTACAAATATAATTCTGATAACAGAATGTATCTTTGATAAAATATTATTTTTAAAAATTCTAAAAATCTGACCACATTAAAATCCAAAGTTAAAGTATTTTCCATTTGTTCCATTACAATTGAGAAGAGTTTTGATGAAGAACTTCCAAAGTCTTGTTTGAAACTCTTAAGACAAATACTTGGCTATGGATTTTGTTCACCGAATATACTTAAGTAGCATCAGTACAATACTCTGATGGTCATAGAGATTACTGCTAGGTATTGAAGTGTATTATACCCAGCATAGAAAAGGTTTTATAGGGCAAGACCAGCTTAAAGAATAGTGTTAAAGAGACCTGTGCTAATCAACCATTGTTATGTGATCCGGATTAGATATTTATGAGAAGTGTTGCTAGATTTGTATCATTTAAAAGTGTTAAATTAAGAGTTCCCGTACAGTTTATTATAGTCTTTAACTGTTCTTAAAAAGATATACAGGTAGTCCTTGACTTACAACCATCCATTCAGCAACTATTTCAAGTTACAATGGCAGTGACTTATGGCCTTACACTTAAAACCATTGCAGCCTCCCCATAGTCACACAATCAAAATTCAGGCGCTTGGCAACTGGCATGTATTCACAGTGGTTGCAATGTCCTGGGATAATGTGATAGCATTTGCAACCTTCCCAGCTGGCTTCTGACAAGCAACATTAATGGGGGAAGTGTGGTCCACTTATCAATTGCAATTGTTCACTTAACCATGGCAAAAAGAAGTCATAAACACTGGCTTGCTTAACAGCAGAAATTCTGGTCCCAACTGTAGTAGCAAGTCAAGGATTATTTGTAAATAAAGACAGCCAGACCTGTAATCTCAATTTCTACATAAATTGTATGTAAAATTATCTCAGCCCAACATACAAATGTGAAGTCTGTCTATTCTCTTCTTTTTCCCATTCCCCCAAGTATCTCACCTTACATATACAATATGCGTTTCTCAAATAAATCAAGATAATAATACCCAGAGGAATGGCTCAAGTTTGCTTTGCCATTCATGTATTTTGTCTTCTTGGATATGTGCCACGTATCATAAGACCAGCCCCTCTATATTCTATGTGAAGCAAAATATTTTTTGTTTAACCACTTGGTGGAGTTCTGAACAAAGTAGCTGATACTGTAAAAAATCAGTCTGGGTTTTAAACTTGTCTGTCAGAAGAAACTCATCTGTGTATTGAGCTTATGAGGTTTGGGTTAGATGAAGAGATGTTATCATCTTAATTAATTCAGTTATTTCAAAATATTACTTTGTACTTGTTGATAGGATCAAAGACCTTTTGAGATCACCCCTATAAATTTATATAGTAATAACTCACTATAATTCTGCATTTCTTGCCAGTAGTGAGTAGAAACAGTTAGCACTTACTTGCTCTGTGATAAGTCAGTTGTCACAGTTTGTACATAAGTACATTTATGGCATTGTGCCTGTTATTTATTATTCAGTCCATTATCAAATTAGCAGTGACAATTGACATAGACAAATCTGAAATTCAGTTGTACAAGACATCTTTGAATACATCAACTGATATGGCACAGCTATCAGTGTTTCAAATATATCTTCTAGTTACTGAACTATTGGCTTTTTTTTAAGCAGAGTTTGAACTGTTTCATTTCTAATGAGTGCAGTATAAAACTTCTTTTTAAAAGTAAAAGTAGCCAAATTATAGAAATGCAACGAAAATAAAATGATGTTCTCATTGAATACAAAATATAGACAATACTTATTTATACTAAATTCATACTGTTAACAATTCATTAAATTATAACAGTTAAATGCTGCCCTACACTGAATTTCATATTATGAAAACACTCATTCATAAAATACTTTTTGATGTATAACGAACACAGGGATCTCTATATAACTCAAGTAATAACAATTTAAATCCTTAATGTTATTAATTGAAAAAGTTTAATTACATACTCAAATGCTTCCCATTTTTTTCACCAGTCAGTAAGAATTTCTGTTTCTGTTCATAATGTTGAAAAATGTGCTGCAGCAAGCAAAATATAAATTATCATAGAGATTTTTTATTATTTTAAAGCACTGAGTTTTATAAGAAAGATGATTATGTGTGTCATTGCAATTGTATATATTTGTAATAAAGAGAAAAATTTTATTTTGTTGTTCCCTCAGTGTAAGTAAAAAATAACAGAAAATGTCAATCAAATTAAAATTATCTCTATTTAGAACTCTTCTTTATCGCTTTGGTATTCTTGTCCTTGCTCTTCATCTTTTGTCTGCTACCACTAATCACTGTTGTCTATGTGAGAAGTATATATCTTTTGTTGTTCGTTTTCACTTGCCACTGTATTTCCATCTTTAAATTATTATAAACCTTGATAAACACATGTATATTTTCAAGGTATCTTTATTAGTAGTAAGTATTTGTGTAATTAGAATTTACAAATGAATCTGAGAGTTATCAAGTAAGAGTTATGGAACTTGTTCAGTTGAAAACTGTTGAAACAAAGTTATCTAATTAACAGAAGTTAATTAGAGGACTGTTAAGCAAATCTATACTAGGACAGTCCGAGTTTCTATAGGAAATATATTGCGGGGAGGGAACGCATTAAACAATTGAATGCTAAATGAAGCCCTACAGGTTGAAACTTTTCTGGGGTTTGCATTTAAATTTTAAATTGTCATGAAACATATATGGGAACCAAGCAATCATTCTTCAAGAACTACAGTTTGGACTGTGCATTTAGTTGATCAGCTATCGTCAGAGTACTTTGGACAGTTTTCTTATTGCTATTTCACTTCTTATCCTCACCTTTCCTTAAGGTCACAGGATCCCAACGCAGCAAGGTAAAATAATGTGTTGTGTGCTTATGTGGGGCTAATTTTGTGACATGTAGTTTTATTAGACTCAACATCTTGGACAAGTTTTGTTAAACAGCTTTGATACTTTAAAATCTTTGCAGTTCCCAAAACAATTAAATGATCAACTTTCCAGCTGCATTCCCAATATTGTAATTAGAATTAGAATAAGCCAATCATAACAGAGTATAATGTATGAAGCTTTTTTATTTACTTTCAGTAAATGTAGATGATTACAGTCATTACAGTGAAAGTTGAACAATGATTAAAGATATTTCTTATTTCCAATCTTAATGTCTATGGAGATTCTCAGTCATCCAGATCGTGGTTGTTCCAAAGGTGCTTTTTCAAAAGACAACTGGACTTTGTTTTTCCTTGAAGATGTTTCACCTCTCATCCAAGAAGCTTCTTCAGTTTTGACTGAATAGTGCATATGGGCATGGAAACTTCTTGGAACTGCTGAAAGGACAACACAGTCCTTTGCACTATTCAGGTGAAGGCACAATAAACCTACAAGTGGCCTCAACAACTCACAGAAAGAATGAGAGATGAGAATAACAACCCAGATGACTGCAAGGAATATAAATCCTTCCATCCTCCACCATTAGTCAACAGAAGAAGCTTCTTGGATGAGAAGTTCGGAGAACAACAAAGTCCAGTTGCCTTTTGAAAAAGCACCTTTGGGATTCCAATCTTAATCCATGTAATTTCTTGCTAAACTATTATTTATTTATATAAGTTGTTAAAGAAAATAATTGTGTCCTACATCCCAGTAAAGTCTGATATATTTCTTATATGTAATATGTCTTCATGAAAAACCATGACTGAACTTTTGCAATACTAAAAGTTAGAACTTTGTACAAATATATGACTTTCCAGTTTTCTGTAAGTTATAGATATGGTAAATGCATGAGAAACAAAATCTAAGAAGTTTCTCTATCTAATATTTCCTTAGCCATGACGAGAGTGTTTGGCAATAGAAACAAAGACATAAAGATTGCATCAATCTTTAATAAAGATGGCATAGGTACTCTGAGAACAAAATAAGCAAGTGATCCTAGAATATGAAAGCAAGATTTGAGTGTGGGAATGTTATTTGAACTGTCTTTTCTTAGCTAGCTGCAAAAAACATTTAAATATTTAATACTTTTAATTTCCCCCCCATTTATAAGATCATTCCATGAGTACTTATAAAAACTAATATAGGAATGAGCAGTTTTTGTCAATGACTAAGAATGGTGGGGTATTCAGATGAGAAAATATTGTATCTGTCAGAAATGGTGTAGGGTCTCCCACTTGGGCGGAGGGTTGGACTAGATGACCTACAAGGTCCTTTCCAACTCTGATTATCTGTTATCTGTAGGAATTTACCAATTTGTGGCAAAGAAAACAAATCTCATTTTTCCTCATTGTAATTTGAGTCTCATGATATTTTAATAAATAGTAATAATGTTGTGGCTTGAAATTTTTACTCAATTTAAAACAATCAAAAATCTACTTTATCTTCTTTAAAAGCGATTCTATGGATGAAAAAAATGAAGGACATAATGGGAAATCACAGCAGCCTTGCAAGAGAAGATATATGGACCACTATTATAGTCCTATGAATGTGGCTGAATTATTGTTTGGCAAAAGCCTCTTCTGGAATATTCAAGATTTTCCTCAAAATATAAAGACATGCTTAGCATTAGAGAATACTTCCAATGAATTCTATAAAAATTACTGAAATCAAGCTGTATTTCTCTGCTAGGTTTCTGCTCCTAACATGCTGCCATGTTAGCAGCAGAGAAGAGGGATCTTACCAAGGCCATTAGAGGAATCTTACAGAGTTTTTGTTGTTTGTAAATTTTCTATATTTTTTGACATTCCATCTGGATAAGAGATATAAGAAGTCAGGCCTGCATGTCTGCTGTCATTCTTCAGTACTCTTCTTGTGGGTCATCTTTTCATTTCTTTCCTCCAACAATGACACCACATGTACAAAACCAAAGCATTTTATTAAATTGGGCAGAATTAAACTACATTTTTGAGGTTGCATGAAACAAAATAGTTTTTAAATAAATAAATAAATAAATATGTAGTATTGCACTGCAAATGTTACAAACATACCAAGTAGTATATTTTATATGCAAATTAAGTTTCAAACAATAGATATTTAGGTTGTTAAATCAATGACATAAGTATATATTTGCATTAAAGTGTTGCATACAGTTTTCCAAATTATTATCTCCCTCCCAACGGATTTTGAATGCGTATAGAAAAATTTCCAAAGGGCTTTGACATTTCTGTAAATGTTACAGTTTTATTTGGGGCTTGGTTACGTATTTCCTAATTTAAAAGATGAATTGATTCTTTGTAACACTCTGAAGGAATTCATTTTCTTCTCATTCTATTAATACCATAAGTATTTCAGTTTAGGTGATGATTTGATATGGAGTCTATTTTTCAGACTCAAGATAGATATTTAAAAATTTTAAATTTGATACAGTGGTTAAATGTACTAGACTAGGAGCTGGGGGACTATGAGTTCTAGTCCTGCCTGAGGTACAAAGCTGTCTGGGTCAGTTTGGGTCATTCTGTCTCAGCCGTAGGAAGAAGGTAATGGCACGTCCAGAAAAACATTGCTAAGAAAATTGTCGGAATTTGTCTAGTAAAAGGCACGTATATATACAGACACAAATTATAAGGAGAGGTTTTTGTAGCTGGGATGCTAGAAAACCTCTGAAAGCCAAATCACCACCGGGGGGGGGAGTATTTTAAAAAAAACCATGATAAATTATCTAAAAAGAAAAGATTTAATAGTATTGATTGAGAGGTGATCATTGACTGGTTTTTAGTTAGTCTCACCTTTTAGTTGATAACAGTTTTTTTAGTTGATTGTTTTTCTCCAGGTGTTCCTAACCTGGTCCTACAGATTTTCCAATGATGCACCTGATGGAACTTAATTGAAACTATTCATCTTGTTGATGGTCACCTCTTCTCTTTCCTTCCACCCTTCCCAGCAGTATAGATATCTTCAGAGAGCTAAATCTTGGCACAGATTTAGTATGGTAGTATGAAGTATGGTAGTTTTAGTATGATCATTTGTGTCTGACATGAGAACTCTGGGTTGCTTTGTTCAATGATCATTGATTTGTTTTCTTGGATGTCCACGTTATTCTCATGGTATTCAAAGTTCAAAATCAAAGTTCAAGAGCATTAATATTCTTTCTGTTCTGCTTCTTCAAACAACTTTCCCTCCATAGAGTGTCACAGAGAAAACCATTGCCTACATGAGTTTGATCTTTGATACATTCTGACATCAAAACATCAGTTTCAAAGCCTCCATTATCACTCTGCTAAGTGCAGATTTATAGAATATTTCTTGACTGCTGGTTCATTTACTGTTGCTAATTAATCCTAATTATATCTAAAGGCAGAAACTGTCCACTACTTCAGTATCTTCATTATTAGTTCTAAGTTTTAGTTCTAGTTCTTGTACTTTTTGTCATTCATCTGGCCTTTAATTAATTGAGCTTGCAGTACATTTGCCTTTTCAATAATCTGATGTTTGACTCTTCCAAATTTTAAAATTTCATTCATTTTTTTCCATTTTTCCATGTACATTCTAAACACATTCCATAGCTTGACATAATCAACACAATGAGAACCCTTGCATATCAGTGAACACATCTTGATTTCTTTTTTTTCAGTATTCTTTAGCTGTCTTCATTATCAAGTATACACCAGTGATAATGTCTTTTCTTCCTTGGTCTTTTCTAGCGCCTGTCACCTTCCTTTACAAGTAGGACTGTCATTTGTATTGGATTATATTAAGCATTATTTGGCTAGCCGGAAGTTAAGGATACTGTACAATGGTTTGTATACTGTTAAGTCTGTTTTCTTTTATGTTGGTCGATTGACCTCTTCCAATCTGTTGTGTAGTGCTTAACAGAGTTCTATACATATCCCATCAATTCCTGTGACCTTCCCTCTTGTTAATGATCTAATCTAACTTCATCTTTTAGTATTAGAGATAAGTAGGGAATATCTTCTAAGGTATCTTAGATATTGACTTCTCTGTCTTACAGAATTTTAATATATTCTTTCGATCTTGATATGATCTTATTTGAAGCAACTGGTGTCTATTAGCCTCTTTGTGTATGCCAGTCTGAAGTTGGTATCTCTTTCCCAGCTCAGAGCTTAGAAAGAGTTTCCTTATTTTTCCATGTCTGTTTCTATATTTTTCCAGATATTATTATAATATTGTCTCTTCTAACAGCATTCTGAAATCCTTTGTTAAATTCCTTCATTAGATTGTTGTCTTTCTTCACTTCTGTTTATATTATCTTCTTGGCAATACTTCTGAGAAGCTCCAATATGCTTTCTTTTGTTCCTAGGTCTTTTATTTTTTTTCTTTTAATATTCTTCCCTAACAAATTATTTGATTTCATTCCACAGTTCCTCTGGTTCCCAGTCAGAATATTTATATTCTTGATATATAGTCTTGGCTCATTTCTTCCAGGAATACCTTCACTTTCCAATGATACCTTCATTCCTTCCAGGAATACCTTCACCAAAATAAGACCTGCAGCTGGACTTCCAGGGAAGAGATGATCAGAGTAGAAAAATACTATTAAGAAGCTATACTTTATTTATCTCTGAATATATTTTTTTCATCTGTCATTTCCCTATTATTATTTTTACTATGAGCCACGGTGGTGCAATGGTTAGAGTTCAGTACTGCAGGTTAGTTCTGCTAGTTCTGCTGGCTACTGCCTGCCTGCAATTTGGCAGTTCAAATCTCACGAGGTTCAAGGTTGGCTCAACCTTCCATCCTTCTGAGGTGGGTAAAATTGTTGGGGGCAATATGCTGACTCTGTAAACTATAGTGCTATAAAGCACTATATAAAGCAGTATATAAGTCTAAGTGCTATTAATATTGCTACTTTTATGTTTTTGTTCATATAATGAAATCCAACATTTTCGAGCATATGAAAGGACATAACTTGACACCCCCCATTTGAAGTGAACATTATTCTCAATAATGTGTCATGTATTCAATACACAGTATATCAAAATTGGGTTTTATTGCTTACTTATTCCGTCTTATTTTTATGCTCTCTATAAGCAAGTGTATATAAAAGAAAATTATAAAATTTCTTTAAATTTTATAAAGAAATTTAAATTTTCTTTATTACACTTTACTTCATATTGACCATGTTCTTTCTCTCTCCTCTGTCTTACTATCTTCTCTCCCTTCCTTATATTGCATAATGCCTCAAATTTGATTTCCCAAAGATGTTTTGACATATGTGGAGGCTTGAGCATAGCCAAGCTTTTTAAAGGTCTTGTAGCTGTTACCTTTGTGCTACAGAACATACAAAGGTATTTTTAATATTATTAATATTAATTATTATTAATAACAGTTTCTCCCCAATGGTGCATGAATCGGCCACAATTAAAATAACATTCAAGCTAAAACAAAAATGAAAAATTACATAACAGAGACTATAAAATCAATTTGCATTGTGATACATTTATAAATGTAACCATAAAAGTAACACTAATGCAAATATAGCATCCTACATCTACAGTATAATCTACAGTATAATCTGACATTCTGGTAAGATTTTATTCCACATTTTTCTTTGTATGTTTAAAAAGAACCCTGTCTAAACTCCAGAGATAAATAAGTTAACCTTAAACAGTATAAATTAATTATAAATTTTATTTTAAAAAAAATATTCATCTTGAGATGAATAAAGAATATTATTTTATCAACTGTGTCTACAGTAACAATTACTGACTAAAATCAGAATTAATTGAAGAACTAATCCAAAGCATTGCAGAATTCCAACATGTGTTTATGTGTGTATGAGTAGAGAGTAGTGATAGAGGCTGCTTGGTATATTCTTTCTGCTTTGCCCTCTATTTTGTAGATTTCTGGTTTGTACTGAGTATTGTGGTATTTTTGGTTCTACCTTCATTTACTGATCCTCAGGACTCCTCAGTCAAAACCACCCATAAAAGTTTCTATAGAGCACTAAATAGCTCTTATCAGCAAAGTGAAGGTGCAAAATAATCATTTCAGCTAAATTATCCTGGCACTTTTTCTAATACCAAGCTTCATTTTTGCCTTTACCAACTGTTGCCTGAGATGGATGTTTCACCTGCCTAATGTCCATGCTGGCCAAGCACTGAATGTGACTCTCCACACCTTTGTGGAATAAGTGGTCATAACTGTTGAGTCATTGTAAAACTACCCATTTATCTAGATATAATTTGTATATTGTTTTACAATTGAATTTTAATTATAAGAAAAGTTTAAGTCTACTGAAGTTAAGACTTGCAGTAGAAGAAATACTGGAAAGTATATACACATGTATATGTCACCCGTGCTTGTTTTTTGTCACTATGTCTCTGTGTTTCAAGTGATTTTTCTTCTCTGTGCGTGTCTATGTATTTGTGTTGGTATGTGTTTGTGTATGTTTCTCATAGACAGTTGGAGATTGTGTTCTGTAAGATGCAGCATGTAGATGCTTCTATTATTTATTTATTGCCTTACATCTTATATTATCAACAAAATTATCCAGGGTAGATCCAGACTAAAAAATATGGAATTCTGTTCCTGAGGGCCTCCCATTCATGTAAGGAGAGAGGTATTTTTTACATATGGCTCCTTTTTCTTTTCATCTCCTCATGTTCCTGATAAGCTATCCTAAATGATAGGCTTGCACAGGGTTGCAGGTGAAAGTGCATTTATTAAGATCGTTACTCTTTTACTGCATTCAAAGAATTTTGTAGATCAGAGGTGGTTTTTTTTCCACACAAAAGAAATAAGCACTGGGTTGGATAGGATCAAAATAATGCCCTTCCCCTCTCCTCCCCACTCCCCTGCCCCACTTCTCTTTTCTTCTGAATTAATCATAGCACCCTGTATTTCTTCTCTTATGATTTATAGTATCTTTTTGGCAAACATTGTTGAAATGATGTAAAGCCTGTCATCATTACTGTTATTCTAGCACAACAATGGCTGAGTGATACTCAATAAGCTATAAATCACTAGAAGGGAAATAGCCTCTGTCTTGGATGCTTAATTCTTTCAATTTCATCATTTCTTCAATTCTGTTCACTTTAGCTGAAAAGAGAAAGATTTAAAGCTAAGGCTTTAAAAAAACCACCTCCCTATAGATAAGTGAAATGTTCGATTCAATGGAAAGAAAAAATGTTTTTGGGTCTAAGAAGATGAAATGCATGAAGATCATGAAGTAACATTGCAACTTCATTGAAATGGTGTTTTAGTTATGTTTTGAGTTTGTGCTTCTTTTGAAAAAATATTTTATAGAAAGAGATTTAAACAAGGAGACAAAATTTTTGAATAACCATGGCAGAAAATCAGCATCAACATTTTGTTCCTATCTACTTTTTGTTTGTTTTAAAACATGCAGTAATGCTCAGCCATAGATATCCTCAGCAATAGTCAGATAATAAAAATACATAATGCATTTTGCTCCTACATTCTGTTTAAAAACCATTTATGCTTCGGAATAAGTTTCTGGATAAAAATATAATTGATTTGCAACCTAATCACCTATATATTTACTTGGAATAAAAGTCTATGTAACTGATTAATTTAATATAAAACTGAAATATAAAGTGTGAAAGTTATGCAATCTGACCTTTACATGTTCTGTAAATCTGCATTTTATTAAATAGGTCCTGATAGAATATGCTTTAGTTATAAAGTTTCTTGTTTGGGAATCATGAGCTGTGTATATTAAACAATTTATATGTTATATCATAATTTAATGCAGGATGAGCATATGTGGCCTTCCACATGTTGCTTTGCTCCTGAATATTCTCCTTCAAATAATATGAACAGGTCAAGCCCTAGTACCATGCAGGGTTTTGAGAAAAAGAATAGATATGAACCATAAATTCTGTGTTGATTAAAGTCTACATTGAAAAATCTACTCTAAAGCCTATTGTGTCAGATGTATGGCAAAAGTGATGATTGATATTATACTGCCATGTCAATTGTTTTCAATTTTAAGTTGCCATAGAGCCCTCTGATATGAAAAATTACATAGCAAAGATGTTAGGAAAATACTTCAATTTAAATGGTTGGGGTTTTTATTCAGGAAAAAGAAATGGAAAAGCAAAAACTCCTATACCAGCAAGCAAGACTCCATGATCGAGGGGCTGCTGAAATGGTCCTGCAAACAATTAGTGCCAGCAAAGGTAAGTTAACCTTATTTATTTTCTCCTAAGGACTTTTCTGCTGAGTTAACATTTCCCAATGGAGAATTTCACTGCAGTGTACTGTACATAAAACGGTTATGAAAAGATAGATGTTGTGTATCCTACTCAGGCTGCTGAAATTTTTACTCAGATGCTGCTCATAAGCATTAAATGAACACATTGCTGAAATTATTTAAATTAATGCTAGCACTAGTTTTGCCCTAATGTTTCAGTCCATTGCTCCTTATCCACAAGCATGTATGGTTGGACAGACTGAGCAGAAAATACTAAGTTGAAAAATATTTGTTTTAAAATTGGTGTCGAATGGATGAATACAGAGGATACTGAAAGAAAGTAAAATTTAGAAAAACAAGCTATTTGGAATATACATACACATATAAATAAACCTACATATACTCAAATGGACATAATTTAAATCAACATTGTAATTGTTTTCTAAGAGAGAGAGTAGGCATATGTATATATACTATATATATCGTATATGTATATGTCTATGTATAAATACATGTATAAATAAAATAATATTTGCTTTGCAGGTGAAATGGGACCAATGGTTGCAGCCACCCTCAAACTTGGGATTGCTATCTTGAATGGTGGAAATTCAACTGTTCAGCAGGTAACTTTTCTGACATTTAAAGTGAATTACTTCTTTCCATTGACTTTGGATTTTTGGATCTACATGATGCATATTTTGCTGATGATTGAAATTGATTAATTCAGTAGTGGCTGATCTCTTTCTAAGAATCAGAATATTAGCTTTTAAAAAGATTTTTTGTCTTCCTTTTATGCTAAAATAGTCAGTGATCAGGGAAAATGATCTTTTCAGTTTTGATGCTATAACTCTGGAATACTATCTCCAGAAAATTCTATCTGGTACCATTTTTGTCAGATACCTTTTTGCTTTCATCTTGAAGCCTACACTTCTCTTTTAAAAGCCTTAAGGCTTTAGTTTCCGTTTTTTAATGTATGTTGTTTTGCTGAGATTATACTGTATTTTTAAAATTGAATTAAATGCTTCTATTGTTATTACAGTGCTGGTTATTGTATTGAGGATTATTAAATGACCTCAGGACATTACTGTTATTGCTGCTGCTACCTCTAAAAGTGCTACACTTGCCAACTTGTTGTGGTTGTTGATCACAAGGCAACTAAAGTTTGCCCATGGATACAAACATGTAAGGGCAGAAGACTTTCAATCTGATTGGACCAATTTGCATCAAACTTAAAATATCAAAATTAATGCCAGAAATGGGGAAAAGGCAACGCACGGGCAAAAGTAGTGAAAAAGGTAGCAAGAAGCAATTGTGGCATTAGTAAAACTGAGGTAGCAAGCAGAAAGGATGTAGAGAGAGACCTAGAGCCTCTTACATGCCTCCTTAAGAACTGGCAATATTACTGTCTACAGCTATCTGGATTAAATTTTGAGTATGTTTTGTTAAAAAGCAAAAAAGAAACCTTTTAAAATAAAACAAAACCATATTTTATTTTAGAAAATGCTTGACTATCTCAAGGACAAAAAAGATGTAGGCTTCTTTCAGAGCCTTGCTGGTCTTATGCAGTCTTGCAGGTAGGAGAAAAAAATAGTACATTTTCAAACTCTATATTATATATCATCATGAACTATCCAGAGCAAGTAAGAAATGGAGTAGCATAAGAAGTTTTGTAATGAATAATTGAATGAGTGAATAAGCAAAAAATTGAATAAATATTTCAATACAAACTTTGATTTTCCTGGGTATGTTGTCTTATGCTGAGTAGGTTTGAATGCCTTGGGAAATCCTTCTATTAGTTTGAAAAGTAAAACAAAAGAAAAATGAACAAGCTACAGTACGAAGAGTTGAACAAAAAGTAATATGTCCAATGACTTTTAGAATCACAGGATATCAATAGGGGTCAATGATTTTTTAAAATACAGGCTTGTCTTATTTTCTAAGATATAATATTCTGGTGGATGGAATTAGTGTCGGAATATAGATTCCAAAATATTCGCTGTGGGGAAATCCCTGCAATGCAAAGTGTAGAATAAAAGATTTTTTTTTCTTTTCAGCTTCTCAGAAACACTCTTCTTTTATGTATATTTAATAATATATTATTCATTACTTTAATGTCCTGCAGCACACTCATTTCTTTAATGTTTTTATGATAAACAGTCCAAAGGTTGAGATGGGGAGGTAGAGATTTCACATTTAGATTTTCATTTCATTTAGATTTCTCTAAGTGTATTTATTTGTTTATTTTTAAAAAATAGATAACCTCCAAACTTGAAAAATATGACATACAAAAATAACAGTTAACCAAATAATCCAATCAATCAACAATACATTCAATAATAGATGTATTTTCCCATCGTTAAGTGAAGATATTTTTTATAATTGTGTCTAGCTAGCTTACTGCTATGATGTTGCAGGTAGACTGTTATATTTTGCTCCCAGTGGCACATAACATTGGTAGTTATAACTGTACAGTTGAAGCTGCCCTTTTATGTGTTTACTTACAGAGGGTTGATGCAGTGGCTCAGTGGCTAAGACTGGACTTGTTGGTTAGAAAGCTGGCAGCCCAGGTTTGAGACCTGAGCACCAAGTGGTGGGGTGAGCTACCGTCCCTGCCCAGCACCTGCCAACCTAGCAGTTCGAAAGCATGCAAATGCCAATAGGTAAATAGATACCACTGCAGTGGGAAGGTAATAGTGCTCAGTGATGTCATGCTGGCCACATTGGACAGTGCTGGCTCTATGACCTTGAAATTGAGATGAGCACCCCCTATAGTTGGTAATGATTAGCAAAGTAAAATTTGCAGGGACTCCTTTTATAGGTGGAGTGGAGTATATAGACGGTGTATATAGATGTCTTTTATAGATGGTGGAGTACCAGCATTACTTCTTTTTACACTCTGACACTTGTATTATTTATACTAAGAAAAGTCTGGGCAATTTGCTTATTGAAGCCTGCAAAGGAACCAATGTGTGCTCTGAAGGTAGGAAATGCAGCTGAGTCTCTGGTTTGTTTATGAGAACTAATTCTATATCAAAAACATCCTCCGTGTACAATGTCAGAAAAAGACTATTTCTAAAAGAGGTTTTGTTTAAACATGACTTATGAAGATTTGAATCTTAAATATTTTCTTAAAGGTGAAGTTCCTGTCTTCACCTTTAAGAAAAAGAAAGTGATGTTACTCCCCTTTGCTGAGCCAAATAAATGTTTCTGCCATACAATGAAATGCATTCACATTTTACTTGTATTAACTCAGTTACATAAAGTGTAAATGCACAGAAATGTCTTGCTTACATCTTTCAGCAAAATTGAATATTTGTGGTTAAAACTACAGTTTATGTTTCATTATAGTGTTCTTGACCTAAATGCTTTCGAACGTCAGAATAAAGCAGAAGGCCTTGGAATGGTAACAGAAGAAGGATCAGGTACAGTTTTCTTTACCAAAAGTTTGTTGCTTGGCCCCTTTAAAGTCACTAAATAAAAATAATTATAGCTTTAGTTTATCTTTATTTGTGACTAGACAACCCATGATAATTATTTCAGAGACATTTCCTTACCAGATTACTCAGTATCCTCATACCTGAGTTCTTTAAAAGTTATTTAAAATTAAGGATTTTATTCAGAAACTATCTGCTTTGAAAGTAGCTCATACTGAACTGTATAGCACAGTCAAAGTTCCCTATGTATAGCACATAGGAAACTGAGCTCAGGAAATATTTTATGACATTTTTGTATTATGTCAAAAAATGCTTTATGATATTTTTATGTTATAGGTCCCAGATGTTATAGGTCCCAGATCCCATACAGATCACATTCTGTATGTTGGCTCAATTTAGTTATCTTGGTTAAAAAGGTTTGGCCCTATAATGTAGCATTTTGCCCAATTAAACATTACAGACATGAAAATTTGGTATTATATCAATTAGACAACCCATGACCTGTTAGTCATCATTTCAGAGATATTTCCTTATCTAACAGAAACAGAATGACCCAGGACAAAAAACAGTGGCCAGATTTCTGACTTCCTGCTGGCTTGACAGTGGTTAACCACTCTCCAGTAGCAAATGGTGGGACTGGAAAATCCAGGTTCCAGGATATAGGCCAGGAGGGCTAGAATGGGACCAGTCTATTTAATCTCTGAGTGGCAGCATAACAGCATTGAAGCGAGCACAATATGCCAAATTTCAATCCCACGGCAGGCGTGGGTCCTGGATTCATTGTATTCATTCTGTAAATTAGCCCATTTGAGGTAACTTGATACAAAAATTGTTGCCCTATGATGTTGCCCTGTGATTGTTTCGCCCAGTTAAAGGTCACAAACACAACATTCAAGTAGTGTTTAAAGTATAATAGATTATAGGCCAATTGTCAGCAGAACATCCAGTCCAGAATAAGAAATATCACAGGCAGAAAAAAAACTTAAAAGTTTTCAAAAAAATCAACTTTCATAAGAATCTTTGACAACTTGTTAGCCTTCCACATGACATGAAAGGAATTGGCCACTTCTGCAAACTCAATAAAATGAGTTTTCCCTGCACCAGATTAACTCGGATAGTTTAACAATAGAAGGTTATTAAATCTGAGCACCTTGAAGTGTAAAATGTGTAGCGCAGTAAGCAAATTTCATATCCCCCAACTGGCAGAAAGATAATCTCTGTTGGACTGAAATATCTCTCTTTTACTAGCATAGGTGACCCAATATTAAATCTTGCTACTGTGTGGCATATATGAGACAATGATTGTATGTAAATTGTCTTCCTCCCAGGTAATCTCGATAAGCAGGACAGCCACAACTAATTACACACACTTTGGTGGCTGAATCCTATTTATTATTTTATTGGATTTGTTAAGCCCACTTCACTCCAAAAAGACTCTGAATGCCAAACAAGAAGTCTAAGTCAATAAAGTATAACCTGGTTATCATTTTGCACTAGTCTGAGATTGCTTAAAACTGAGAAAACTGGTGGCATTCCAAATGTTGCAGGACAGCAAATCTTGGAGTTTAGCTATGCTTCATGGGCTAGTAGTCATAGGTTCAGCAACATCTGGAGAACCACCAATTCTTTATTCCTTATTTTTTTTAATAAAAAGTATCACAACTTTTGATTTTGAACCAGTTTACCTTTTCTACTTTTGATCAGCTTTTTCACTGTTGTTATTTTGTTGTATAAATCTGTTGTTTCCATCTAGAATCATTTGTGTATTTTCTCTATGACTAGTTGTTGGTTTGTTTATTTATTAAATTTATTTGCCACCCATCTCGTATGAAAGCAACTCTGGGCAGCTTGTAGCAGTAAAACCTCTGTTCTTTATCTTCATTCCCAATGGAATTTCTTCTATTATATACTTAAGCAAATCCTTTCATGTTTAGTCGTCAAAATAAGAGGAAAAACTAAACTATTTACTATTCTGTTAGGCAAGTTAATATATTTTAGCAATTTCCCTGCAATCATTTCCAACTTCTTTTGATTAGCCTTGGTGTTTACATCAAGTTAAAAGAAGATAAACTTTTAAAGGTTTTTAAAGCATTAAGTTATTGATTTTGTGCATTTCTGTCCTTAATTATAGTCCAGTATTTATTTTAGCATTTTTTTTAAAATGATCTTACTGGAAGTTAGCTCATATCAGTAAATTTTGGTATTCCAGTTTGCTCCATTTGGTTGATTATCAAAAACTTGATAATCAAATAAATGGTTTTCAAGAATGGAAATTTTTTGTTGCACATATTTTTCTATAGCTGTTCATAGTAAGGTTTTCTTTGAAGAAGTTCATTTTCTTTTGGAACCTGGGCATATGTTATAAAAGAATACAACATGCATCTCTCTCTTTTTCCTTTCTCTCTCTTTCGCTGTTGAATTAATATTCTGATATCAAAATATTTTTATTTTCTCTTTACATTTTTATGTATTTACCTAAATTGGACTTTTGACTTGATTCATGGAGAATTAAGTTATCAGAAGCAATGCTAAATCTATTTTTTTTAACTCTGAAACAAGTTCTCACTTTTTTCTTTTTTTCCCATTTTCTTTTCTTTGTCCTGTCCTGTCTTCCCCTACCTCAGTCATCACTCATGAGCGTGGTAATTATTACACATCAATTGACTTTCTTTTTTTCTGTTGTAAGCTTCGTGTCAGCACTGTACAGCTCCTGAACATCATGCAGCATGCAGTTTGTTTTTATTTTTAGAATGTCAAAGTAGGATTATTATTACTATTATTATTATTATTATCATGGTTATATTCTCCAAAGTTCCATTTGTATGCCAACTTTCCCCACATCTTTGTTTTTTCCTCCCTTTCTCAGGATATGCACAGTATCTGGCACACTAGATGTAAGAGCAGCAAGCTTTTTGATTTTCTTTTTTTTTTCTGCTTCATTTGGTGGTGTTATTTTCTTAGTGGGCCAAGTATTTGTGATGGTTGGTTGTAAATAAAATGTGTGCATATGACATTAAAATCCACCATGTGCTGTGGTCTTCCTGTAGCATTTCTGTTGTGTATTTAATGTGGCTTTATGGCTGCATTAGTTTGTGAAAACATAGGAAATCAGTGGAGGATCCAGACTTGACTTTGATGGTGGGGGAGAGGGGATATTTTGTGATTAAAAAAAGTTATATTTTCACTGTAAACATTAACAGAATTAATGCATGATAGCCAGTTGTAATTGTCTTGATGAAAGTCTTTTTCAACATTTCTTGGTGTTTGTGAGAATCTGTTCTGTAAGGGAAACTTCAATATATAACTCAATTATCCCTTGTTCTTATAAAAAATCTCCATTTAGGTAAAACAAGTTTCAGTAGCAAAGCTAAAGCCCTAACCAAAACTGAACACTGTGGAGATGAAGATTAAAAATTTGAAATATAATTGATTTCAGTTAGAGAGTTCATTATAATGCTACATTTGACCGGTTGAAAAAAAAATCCATTAAGTTTAAAGTGTTATTTAAACTTTAAAATTCTTCAGTCAATTGTCTATAAAATAAATAGCCCATGAAATTAAAAATGCTTAATTCTCAGTGAAAAATCATTCATTTTCAGCTATTTTTCAACCATCATTTATAATATTATAAATCGTGAATAATTGTAAGATACAAAGAATTACATTGTTTAAAAAGATAGCCAATTTGCTGTGTGGTTAAAGCATTGCAGAAGGCACTGAAAATCTGAATTCTGTTCCCACTTTAAATTTGAAGCCAGCTGGATGACATTAGGCCAGTTATTCTCCCTCAGCCCTAAGAATGTAGCAGTGGCAATCCAGCCAAGAAAACTGCAGGGATTAGTCAGAAAGTTGCTGGGAGTCAACACTGACTTGAATGGGTGTGACTGTGTATATGCACACATACACAGTGCACACATACACAGACTCACACACAATATTTTCAACTGAGAAGTACAATTTTCAAATACATAATGATTTTTACATGAATAGTTTTCCTCATTGCTTTAAATGCTTCAATATTGGAAAGAGGATATGGGATGCATATACAGGAATGTTATCACATATTGGGTGATAATTATGGTAGTGCTTCCGAAACAATTTCATTCATTATCCAAAACTGTTATCAGAAATTACTTTTTACCCAATGTAGATAAAATATTTTAAGTGAACTTAAATGTCACTCCTATGATTGGGCAATCAGTTTATGTGTTACTCAAAGAAAAACTACTTTTACCCTATTTGGGGTAATTTACCCAGGTTTGGAAAGCACTGATTAATGGGGTCTAGTAATAATGAACTTAACTGCTTTGTAGAAGAGATCCAAGGCAAACAAGTAAGGGATACGAAGTTCAGTTTCATCCATTGGACTGCTTTCTCCCCTCATACAGGGCCATTAATTTCAACTGTTCCATGGCAGTGATTCTTGAAGCGTGACAGAGAGAAAAAGAGAGGGAGAGAGGGAGAAGAATATGTTTACTTTTGCTCTGATTATTATTTCTAGTATTAATAGTTGACATTTTTTGTAAACCATCGTGGTAGGATCTGAAAGGTGAGTGATCAGTAACAATAATAATAATTGCCACCAGGTAAATCATTGGTTAATTGCAAAATGCACAAAACCTTTCTTAAAATGGAAATGATGAACCTTAGACATGCCTTTTTAGAGAGATACTTTAAACAACTAAGCAATGGAGTAGAATATATTTTACTGGTTTTTGGAAGGGATAATACCTTGTTTGTTTAAAACTCTGGATTTTTTTCCTCCTAGGTGATAAAATAAGTATTTCAGACAATCTTAAAGATAGGCTTGTAACTGGTTCAAGATTTATTTATTATCAGTTGTACCCTTTTTTATTGTTCACTGTACCAACAATCTCTTTATTCTGATCCTCACTCACTGTGACCAAGCTTCATGTTCTTAATGCTGGACCCCCCACTGGTAAAACATTGACAGTTCTTTACCAGATATGTATCTGATTTGTTTTTGTGACGTATTAAATGTTGCGTTTTTATGTGTAATGTTTTACTTGTTATGGTTATTAATGGAAAAAGGTTCAAAACCAAAGGTATAAATTGATTTACATTAATTTCTTACATTTTCATTTCTTCCTTACAATTTAAATAATGTTTTCATAGACCATGATACACTTGAAAGTGCATTTTTCCTCTCCTTTCAGTTTAAAAGTTATCTTTCTGATGTTTTCTTTCTTTGTTTTACATAATCTGAATGAGACTGACCTCAAAGATACCAAAGATAAAGTTTTAAATGTTGACTATAAAATAACTTGAATTAATTAATATAAGAAATATTTTGACTCATAAAATAGACAAGCATTCAAGTGTAGTTGCTTATTTGTTGTTATTTCAGCCTAAGCTGGAAAGAGACAGTTTGACTCAATATTACTTTCTACTATTAGCCTCTCCCATTCCTTGAAAGGATGGCTTAGTCCCAGAGGATCAATGATTTCCCAAGGAGATGCCATGTAAGAAATATTCTGTCACCACCCAATTATTGACAATGGATTCCCACAACATTATGCACCGTTTAGAAGATGAATATGACACATTCTGATCTAGCTGCTATTGGAAAAACACTAAAATAAAGACAAATTGAGTGACAAGATATATTTGTTAGTAATTCAGTAATTATATATCACATGAAATGTGCATATGATTAACAGTTTTTAATTATTTATAATTGTAAGTGAGTAGGTGCTTAAAGCAAAAGTGAGGAACAACTTGAAAAAAAATAATCAGCAGCATAGAAGAAAATGGTTAGGATGGAATGGCTTTTGGTATATGTTCTGTAACCAGAATCTGCGTAACAAAATAAATAGTCAGAAATATTTCCAAGGAATTAATTTTGCCTTAGAAGGGAGAGATAATTAATAAACTGCCATTTAAGCACTTTCAAGAACTGCAACACCTACCACACCCATCTTTTTTTATTACCGCACATTACTTTTTAAAAATATATTCCCATCTCAAATAGTCCATGACAGAAACAAACATCTGTATGTGTAATAATGCCATTGAATAGTAGCATGGGCACAGGCAATATTTTAACTAAACTACAATGTGTTAAAAAGTTTTTACTTTACTTACTTTTACTTAAGATTTTTTCTGAATATATACGGTAGCTATTACCACTGAACACCACACGATACACAAGAATGTGGGGTATTTTTTACATAGGCCAACCTGTTTATTTATTTGTTTATTTAGTAAATATATAGGCCCTCCATCTCATTGACATGACTCTGGACAGTTTACAATGAAGAATAAAAATCTCTCCTTTTAATGAGACTGCAATTTAGGATAGAATCAGGGCAACTAGATGGAGCTAGCATTTATTGGTCAGATGCCATTCCTGATGCCATGCAGAGTTCGCAGCAGATAGTTTTTCTTTGCTCCCTTGAAGAGAAACATCTGCTCCTATCAAGGATGGAACTCTCAACCTTCCAAGTGGGAAGTGAGTGTCTTCACCATAAGGCCACCATGCCACTCAATTAAAGAGAGGTGATTTTTTTCAATGTTATTTTTGTTGTTTTTAATTCTGGTTGCTTTTTGTTCTTTTTATTCTTTAATTAGAGACTAATTAAAGAATAAAAAAACAAAAATAACATAATAATAACAGTTGAGAAGACTCACAGATGCTCAGGCAAGCCATGGCATATCTTCACTCGTGCTATCAGGGCTCCAAGCTCAATGACAAAGCCTAGCATTGTTGGAACAAGTCTGATTCCTCGGAGACTGATGTTCTAGAGCAGGGCTGTCAAATTCAAGGCCCAAGGGTTGGATCCAGCCTGTGGGGCTGCCGAGAAACAGCGAAGGACTGGGCCAAAGTGCTTCTGCCAACAAAAATGGAGCTCAAGACAACCGCACATGGGCCTCATGAGCTCCATTTTTTCTGGCAGAGGGTTGCAGGAAGCCATCCCACTTGAAAGCTGAGCTTATGAGGGCTGCATATGGCCCCCTTGAGCTCAGTTTTCGCTGGCAGAGGGTTGCAGGAAGCCGTCTCAGCCAAAAATTGAGCTTGGGAGCCAGTTTTCTCTAGAAAAGGTGCCCCTCAACACGAGTGATATCATTCTGGCCATGCCCACCATGGCCCCCCAAGGTCAAACAACCCTGATGCGACCCTCAATGAATTAAGTTTGACTTCCCTGTTCCAGAGGGTGGGTGCCACGGCAAAACAGGGTGGATGCCTCTGTTGTAGAGAGGCGGAATAACCTGAGGCAAACATAGAGCAAACTTCAGCTTTTACTTTATTGTAGCAATAAAGGGTTACCGCAGCTGCCACGCTAACAAGGCAGCCAGCTGGCAGACAACAGCTGATCTCGTTTGACAGCACCCTTTTATAGCCGGCTGTCAAACAGCATCAGCCAATAGAAATGGTCCGTGTTCCCACTGGAAACACGTACTGGAGAAAAGATTTCAGCTCAGTCTTTTCTGACTGCCACACTCCTTTCCCCCAGAACGGAGCATGCATAGTCCTTTAGATAACTCGGGCGCTTGCGCAGGCAACCAGATCTTCTAAGTCGTGACGAAGCTGCTGCTGGAAGGAACTTTTCTGCTTGTTGGGCAACTTCTGGTGCCAACAAAGCTGGCATCTCATCTTCAGGTATCTCTGGGCGAGGGACAGATGTCTGTTCATGTTGGCTTGCGTTCCTGTCAGATCAGTGGGAAGTTTCTTTGGGTGCCGGCGGTTTCTCTGTTGCAGGAACGTCTTGAGAGCCATCTGTAGACGAACTCCAATGCCTTCTAAGTTGATCAATATGGTGGCACCAGATGCGCCCGTCTTGCAGTTGGACCCTGTAAGACTTAGGACCGGTTACCGCCACAATCTGCCCAGGCATCCACAAAGAGTGTCCCACATAGTTCCGGACATAGACCTGGTTTTTCTCAGTGAACTCCCTTGCCTGGCTATTTGACCCTAGGGGCATGACTGGGGCATAATGCAGATGGAGTCTTTCTAGGGTGGTCCTCAGACGTCTACCCATGAGAAGTTCAGTTGGAGACCTATTAGTGGTGGCACAGGGAGTTGTGTGCTGGGTCAGGAGATATTTAGTGAGCCTAGAGTGCCAATCTATGGGCCCAAATCTTGCCAGGGCCTCCTTAACCGATCTGACTGCCCTTTCAGCCAGGCCATTACCCAGGCATTTACTGGCCAGGGATGAAAAGGAGCTGTAAGTGCATGCCTTATTCCTAGATTGGCTGGGAAGACTTCAAACTCACCGAAATAAACTGGGGGCCATTAATCAAGACACGATGGTGTTAGGGAGGCCATGGGTAGCGAATATCCTTGATAGAGCCTTAGTGACAGCTTCTGAAGTTGTGGTCATCAAGGTCAGCTCTACCCATTTAGAAAAAGAATTGACCATTACCAGGAATGTACACACCCTTGAACAGGGCCCAGCCAGATCAATATGACAGGGACAAGGGGCCACGGAAATCTTACCACCTGCCTGGAGTGGATGTGGGTGGAGTAGGTCTGGTAGCTTGCACGGCTGACAGGCATTCACCAACTTGTAATCTGAGCATCCATGCCTGGCCACCATACATAACTGCAAGCTGGGGCCTTCATCCTGACAATGCTGGGGATGGCCTCATGCAGGACCTTTAAAACTAAGTCTTGCAACTTGAAGGATAACTACCCTAATCCCCCAAAGTAAACAGTCTTGCAAAGAAGATAGTTCTTGCTGACGAGTTTTGAAAGGCACAAATTTGGGGGCATAGGAATTGCTGGCCACCCCCTTCCCACCTAGTCAAGAACTTGGGCAATTACCTTGTCCCTGGCAGAGTGGGAAGCAATATCAAAGGGCAGTGATGGAGAGTTTGAGATCGTTGATCTGGAAAACAGCATTAGTTTGGTGTAGTTCCACAGGAACAGGCAGGGGAAGCGACAAAGAAGCAATCAGCGTGGCATAGACCTCTTGCCAGTCGATGAACGCAGTGATGGAATAGGCAGCCAGAAATAAGGTCCACCTGGTATCCTTGGAGACAAAATCCGAGGAGTTTTGTCTTTTGCCTGACAGAAGGGCCTAACAGAGGCTTATATTTCCATAACAACTCGAAATAGTGTCCATATAGAACTCATGGAATTTTTTGACAGAAGCAACTGCAGGCAAAGCCCTCCTTGTCAAATTTGCTGTATTGCGGCTCAGCTGGGGAAAAAGTTATGGAGAAAAAGGCAATGGGGTGCCTCAGACCGTAAGGCCTGGGTGCCGTGCAGAACCGTATGACTTAAAAACAGCACCTATGTAAAAGGAAGAAGCATCTGCTGCTAAAACTAAAGATAAATGTTTTTATGATATTGGATCAGGAACAGCATTGGATGTGAAGTAATGATTTGAACAGCATGGAAGGAGGGCTTCCTAAGGTTCGCCAGTGCCAGGGGGATTTGGCTTATCCAAGAGTCTGTGCAGAGGCTCTGGCAATGGAAGGCTTTATGTGGGCAAAACGAAGCGTAAAATTAAGAAGTCCTAAAAAAAGGGGCGGGCCTAGAGCTCAATTTTGTTAGTTGGAATGGGTGGCCTCGTGAATAGCCCTTACTTGGATTTGATTGGGTGAATATCAGAGCATGCAATCTCTGTATCCCAAAATTCTACCTGTCGGTGCAGGTAGTGCATTTGTCTTTCTTTAACTAAGACCACAATGCTTTTTGAAAACGATCATGGCTCATCTGATCTTTGCAGTTACTGAGGGTTTGTCAGGCAGATATATAAAATATCATCAAAATATACGGATATTAAGCCAGTAAATCCTTGAAAGAAGCTCTTTCATTAAGGATTGGAAAATTCCTAGGGCCACACTTAGGCCAAATTGGAGGCGCCTACATTTGTGAAAGCTCCCCTGTACATTAACATAAGTTTGTAGTTCAGCGGGCTGTGTCATCAACAGGAACTGTTGATAGGCCTGTGACATGTCTAATTTTCACAAAAATGGTTTCCTGGCTCAAAAGAATGTAATAGGTTGGATAACAGGGACTGGATAAGCTCTGATTTGGTAATATTTATTCATGACATTTGTAATTCACGCAGATTCTTACGCTACCATCTTTCTTCAAGAGTGTCACTATTGGGTTTGTTCCCATTTTGCGAAGTCACAGGCTCTAATACACTCTGTTTAATTAATTTGTCAAGCTCCATGTCTAATTTGGGGCAGATTGCAAAAGGTACCTTCGAGGCTTTAAACGGATTGATACTGCCTGAGGATCCAAGTGAAAGATATTGGGGTTCTGGAATAATAGCCCAGCCCCTTGTTGAACACATCAGCATAGTCCATTAAACAAGGTGTCCACTTTCAGCATTTGTAATAGAGTAGATTTCCGCTGATATGGAGCCAAGGGCAGGGAACCAGTCTAACCCCCCCAACAGGCAGGGAGGGCACCATCCACTACCACGAAAGGCAAGTGACTTTAAAATTTTGAAATTGTACAAAAAACTTGCCTTTTCCGATGCCTGGATGATTCTGACTTGGTAGTCATGTAGGGTTAACTGGCAGCCATGAAGCTTCTTCTTAGCCATTCTGGGAAGTAGTTGTTTCAAGATGCTCCATGGAGATGATGGACCAAGTGCTGAGCGTGTCAACCTCCATCCTGCAAGTTTCCCTTCTATAGAAACAAAAACACTGAATCTTTGTTAGTCAGCTTGGCTTGATAGCAGGTAAAAACAGTCTTTCAACTTGTTTTTGGAAATGGTTGGTTGTCTGAGGCTTTGGGCAAAAGTCTTTCCTGTTGACAGATCCTGGCTAAATGACCCTTCCTTTAGCATTTTAGACAAATGGCATTCCTGAACTTGCAGGATGCCCTGAGGTGGGTTTCCCCACAGCTGAGACAAATGGGCTAAGGCCGTGGAGGTAGATTGGGGTTTGGCCTGTTCTCCCCTTGACTGGTTTTTTGCTGCCTGAGGCAATTTACATCATTAGCCTCTTCATAGCCTTCTTCTGAGGAGGCTTTCATTGTAAAGGATGGCTGAGCTGCTCTGGCTTATTGGATTTCCTGAATTTCTGCTGCTGAAAGTTGTGATAGTTCAGCAGTTGAAACTCTTCAAATGCTAATTTAAGGAAATCCTTTTTAGCCCACAAACATCTTTGTAGCCTTAAATCCCTGACTCCACAAACTAGTTGGTCTAATAACATGTCTTCCAGATAGTCTCTAAACCCACAATGCAAGGCAGCTGTTCATAGGGCAGCCATGTATCCAATAATAGTCTCTCTCTCTCAGCCTGAAATCCGTGTCCTAAAAGCATGACACCTGGCAATTTGGATGGCTTAGGGCAGGGGTCCCAACCACCGGGCCCTGGACCAGTACCGGTCTGTGGATCATTTGTACCGGGCCACAAAGAATGAATAATTGTGATTAAAATATATATAAAAATATGTTTTTTGTAAAGAACAATAGTAAAGAAAGCCCTTTACTATTGGGAAGAATTGATTTTTGCCGGTCCTTGAAAAAGTGTTTCTGCGTGAAACTGGTTCCTGGTACAAAAAAGGTTGGTGACCCCTGGCTTAGGGGAATAGTGGTTGGAAAAGAATTTCCTGCAGTCTTCCCATGGAACAGTCCTTAAATTGAACGTGGAGCTAATAATGCTGTAGCAGCGTCAAACACTGTGGCTCCACAAAAACTTAAAAAGTAGGACTTTTTCCTATGGTCGGAAAATGTCAGCAAGGTCTATGGCATTTAGGAAACAGTAAAATCAATTTCTGTAGGACCTCCGTGTTTCTGCTGTCGGTCTGAAAGGTGGGAATGCAGGGTTCAAAGTCATCTCGACTCAGCGGTGCCAGATCTTTCGAGGAAAGTTGAAATTCCCGTTGACAGTAGCTCTTAAAGTGACATTCAGCTCGGTAGTGACTTCGGCTCTTTTTGTAGTGACTTCTCTCAGCGGTTCTTTGCCCGGTTGCCTCTTATATGTATCCCACCCTCGTCGCCAGTGTTGTAGAGCGGCGGAATAACCTGAGGCAGACACGGAGCGAACTTCAGCTTTTACTTTATTGTAGCAATAAAGGGTTGCTGCGGCTGCCGCTAACAAGGCAGCCAGCTGGCAGACAACAGCTGATGCCGTTTGATAGCCGGCTGTCAAACGGCATCAGCCAATAGTAGTGGTCCATGTTCCCACTGGAAACATGGACTGGAGTGAAGACTTCAGCTCAGTCTTTTCTGAACGCCACAGCCTCTTCTGCAGATGTAACAGAATAGGTAGACACCATTAGGAAGATACTTTATGGTGCTTACATAACCCAGCCCCAAGCCATGAAGGCCTTTTATGGTCTTCTCTGCACCTTAAATTGTGCAGAGAAAGATAGTAATAGCCATTGCAGCTCATGGAGTAGAAGTGTTCCATGTAGTGAACAACCAGCACCTGTAACTGCTTGTGCTGCCATATTTTGTACAGCTGAAGTTTCTGAACACTCTTCAAGTACAGCTTCATGTAGAATTGGTTTCAGTAACCCATTCAGGAGACGACTAAAGCATGAGTGATCATGAGCACTCTATCCTTTTAGAAATGGAGGAACAGGCAATCCTAAAGAATTCAGTATTCAGTTACATTACTTTTCATGAATAGGAACTTAATATTAGAGATATATCACTTTATTACATTGGCTCCAGTAACTGTATCCTGAATAAATATTTTAGAACTTAGCAAATTTTCAATAAGGTTAATTTAGTTCGATGACAATAGCTCTTGCTTATTCCAGTATCTATCTGTAGATTACATCCTCATTTAAGTAATCCATTTTACCTGCATCTAAATATCAAGTTCCCAATATTACATGTTCACAAATTCAAAATTCAAATGAGAGATAATTTTTAAAATGTTGCCAAGCCCACGCTACTACATTTTTGGGGATATGTTTTCAAATTTTACTTTTTTTCTCATAATGAATGACAATACCTACTTCCAAACAAGAATACTATGGAACTGATTCTGGGGAAATGTTACAAGATACAATTATGTCTATAATTTTGAAAGCCACAAGTGCTACATGTGATGTTCTCACATTACTTGGCAACTTTTCATGATACTTATTGGGATTGACTTTTCCACAGGGGAAAAGGTGATGCAGGATGATGAATTTACCTGTGACCTCTTCCGGTTCCTTCAATTGCTTTGTGAAGGTCATAATTCAGGTTTGTTCTCCTCTTCTCGTATTGCATCCAATGCTCTAAAATACCATAGTAATGAAGGAAGCTTAATTTTGTAAACCAAATAAGTTTGGTAGATATAATTAATATATTGAAAAAGTTAAATACATACAAGGAAGCATGTTATGATACAGATAATTTTCAGGAAGTTCGAGATTAGGACAAATGCTCACTCCAACTCATTTTATTCTCCAAGGTTTTCAGAATTACTTGAGAACTCAGACTGGTAATAATACAACTGTCAACATTATCATATCAACTGTGGATTATTTATTGAGAGTTCAGGTAAAATATCACTCACTGTAAGGTTTCACTAAAGTTTAAGTTATTTTTGCAATAATCAAAATAAATGTATGGGTATTAATTAGCAGGTTTGAAGCTTTAATTCAGAGGAATTTATTCAGTTTCACATTTTAATTTGTAATACTCAGACTTATGGAAACTGGAAAATAGTTGTACAATACATAAGCATTCACATTTTTCTAAATTTTCTCAGTGAATTTGCCTCTACAAAACATGAATACACATATTAGGATAACTGTACATAAATATGATTTAAATTTTTTGTTGCAATTATTCCTTAACAATCCAAATTTGAAATTGGATCATAAAAGTAAAATTAGAAAAAGAAAGAGAAACTATTTATCCCCCAGTGTGCACACATGCATGCACACACACACACATATACAAACACACACTTAACACTATTATTATATTTTGCTAATTTGTAACACTGTTATGTATATTTTCCCACACTGGAATATTTTTATATCAAAAAGCAAGATCGATAATGCCTACCTACTCTCCTTTATCCTTCGAAAATATACTAGAAATATGGAAACAAGAAAGCAGTAAAAGAAAAAAAAAAGATTTAATTGCCCTAGGTATATTAGTGACCCTCTTTGTGAAATTCTTTCCAACAGTCATTCAGTCTCCTCCCATGTTTGTACAAATTTTTCATAATCATTAGTTCCCATCCTCCCTTACCCTTTTCTGCTTTCTGTGTTCTCCTACATACACCAGATAAGGAAAGAATGTAACAGCAGGAAATTCAACTGAAAGTTGAAGTTTCAGTCAGAGTTTTCATGATTCCTGTAGCAAAGATTCATGTGGACCTTATTTGAATTTCTAAGCTGATGGGATCTCTACAGAGGATATTTTTGTGATATTAATCTGTCTCAGGGTTTTGAAGAATTTAGGAACAATTTGTTTCTTTAACTAATTTGCCAGATGTATATTTTTTGAATAAATAGTCAGGCTGTATGCTTTATCTTTTTCTTCTTCTATTTTTAGGAATCAATTAGTGATTTCTATTGGTATTATTCTGGAAAGGAAGTTATCGATGAACAAGGACAACGTAATTTCTCTAAAGCTATTCAAGTTGCAAAGCAGGTCTTCAATACTCTTACAGAATATATTCAGGTAAATAAATTGTTTTCCATCTCATTTCATGACCCTCTCATGGATCTCTAAAAGAATCTCATAAATAAATTGGGAATAACATGTTTATCAACAAATGAAGAGGAGCAGGCTCTGGTATGCAAGTGGTGACCTCTTAATTTCCACAAAGTGAGCAATATGAAAATAGTCTGTAATTAAAATGCACCAAAGAACATGTATACCACTTAACAGTTTGAAGTAATTCTACCAGGTGGATAACTCATTGAAATTACTTAATTGTGCTAATTAACTAACTTAAGTGAGTTACCTAGCTGCTAGAATTTCTTCAAATTATTAAGTAGTATACATCTTCTTTGGTTAAGCTCTCAGATTAGAGAGAGAGAGATCTGTTATCTTATGTCAGTCATTCATACTAACATTCTGTGTGTACCATCCTAGAGTGTCCATTTGCATTATGTATTCCTATGGTTTTATGCATAAGTCCACCAGGAAGCAGACCACAGCTGCTTTCATCCTTATTGGTACTTAATACTGAATTTTTAGGCCATTGAGTTTTATACCATTTAATTATATAGAGTTCCATTCCTGGTAGAGGGTTTCAACTTCCAAAGATCGAAAACTAATTATAAAGGCTATATGGACATGATGAATAGCGTAAGGACAAAACCAAATTGTCCCTCTGGTGCTTAAATCTTTAAAAATCAAAGAGGATTATGACTTTTTATTTTATTAATATTTACGCTGTATATTCGTGTGTGTGTATTTGTGCTTTATGACATTCTTTAGTGTAGTGCTTATTTCTGACTCTGATATAAATGGACAAATACATCTGTATACTTCACATGCAAATGAACCTATCTGAATAATATAATGGCTTTTTATTTGGTTGGGTAATGCCAAATTGTTGAGGTGATTGGAAAGGCTGACTTTCACAGAATATCCGTATGTCTTGATTTGAATTTAGAAATACATACCGTAATCAGTGAAAAACAACTTTTGTGTAAATGTTGTATAAGCTGTTATTATTTGGCTCAATTGCTGCTTTGTAATAACAGTTCACTGGCACAACATAAAGATTACATTACATTCATATTCACAATAATAATTCATTACATTGATATTCCACTTGATTCCTAGTGACTTTTCTGTTGTATACTCTTTATTCTTTGAGATTATTATGTCTTTTTTCAGGGTCCATGCACAGGTAATCAACAGAGTCTTGCACACAGCAGACTTTGGGATGCTGTGGTTGGTTTTCTTCATGTCTTTGCCCACATGCAGATGAAGCTTTCTCAGGTACAGAATGATTTTTAATGTAATTGGTTACTGCTGTTTAATTAAAGAAAATGTAATGAATGTTCAGTTAATTGTCTCTCAGTAACATTATAACACCAAGAAATAATACTTATTTGGAGCTGATTGTTAAAACAGATTGGGCAACTGGATTGTATTATGCTGAGGGTAATGAAATTTCATTTATACCAAAGGAGAAGAACAAATAGTTCAGTACTTGTTTCTAGTAGGGACAATGCTTGAAAAGATAACAGAAATAAAGAATAATGCAGAAGGAAGGGAGCTTGAAGGTCTTCTAGTCCAACCCCCTGCACAAACAGGAGACCGTATACCTTTCCAGACAAGTGGCTGCCCAGTCTCTTCTTAAAAACCTCTAGTTCTGGAGCACCCACAATTTCTGGAGGCAAGCCATTCCATTGGTAAATTGTTCTCACTGTTAGGAAATTCTTCTTAATTCTATGGTAGGATGTTAGATGCTAGTAAGAGAAATATGTAGCCTGACGACTTCCGGTTTGAGCTTCTTCGGCAACAGATGAAAACCTTGTCTCTGCGAGGCTTTGATCTGTGCTCACCTCTGGAGCGCCCCGAGTAGGCTGGTTTCAGGGCTAAGCAACCCCGTAGATGTGATGAAGAAGGGGGAGACTGCCTGCAGGGTTGAGGAGAGCCACATCTCTCCTGCCCAGCTGGCCATTACTCCCTTTCCTGAAGGCAGTTGTAGCGGTGGTCAGAAATGGCCACCACAGAAAAGAACTTGAACGGAAAAGAATGTGCAGGAGGAAGATAAAAAGAGAAAGTTTTGGTTGACCGGGTCAAACAGCAAAAGCAACAATAAAGGTACCCTGGAATTGAAACTATTAAAAAGAACATGTAAACATTGTTCCCTAAGAAGATTTTTAAGCTGCGAAGGAGAGAGAAAAAGATTTGTTTTTTTTTCTCCTTTTTCCTATACTGCAGCTAAGAGACTTAAGCAAGAAATTGGAAAGAAATCCACTTTGACATTAATAGGCATTTAATGCTGAAAAATAAAAAGTCAAAGGGATAATAAAGATTTCTGGATAATCCAAAGTTTTTGAAAACAGGAAAGAGAGAGAAAAAGAATAAAAGGGCAGGATCTGGAAGGGAGGGAGCCTGCTGGATTAAAAAGAACTTTCAGCAAAAATCTCAACAAGACGACTTCCAAAAGATACACTCTAACTGAAACCCCAGGAAGAAAAAGTGGAAAAGAAATAAGAAGATACAACTCGGGACTATTTGGATTACTTGATGATTTCTGGATTTTTGGTTGTTTATATTTGAATGACTAAAATCAATGCGGGTGGTTGTTTAAAACTGTTTAAAATGGCTCCACTTTTAGAAGAAACTGAAAATAGAACTTAAAAAGTACAAAGAAGATGCACTAGAAAGGGAGAGGTTCTTTTGGCTTTGTATTTCAGTTTTTAGAAATGGAGATTTTGGAATTATGAGAAACAACAAGAAATGCCTGCGGAACAAGAAGATTGTGACAAAGAAGAAGCCATCTTTAATGAACAAGTAATCTTAGGCGGGGGAAAAAAGAAAGAAATGGAAAGTTAAGATTGGGAAAACCACCATCCTCCAAAATAGAGTGAAAAATAAGTATAAAATCAGAAAGCAACAGAAGAGGGAAATGCAGAAAGAGAGAATTAGAAATAGAGAGACAAGGGGGTAAAAGGGGAGGAGAAAATGAGAGGGAAGAAAGAAAGGAAAGAAGTTATAAAGGACAGAAGCAAAATATAGAGAAACAGGGCCTATTGAGATAATGGGTGAAAAATTAATGTAAAAAGGGATTCCGCAAAGGTACTAAGATAGTATTGTTATATTAGAAACAGAAATTAATTTTAGAAATATGAAAACAATGTATGATTAAAATGCTTGATAAAATAGCTATCGTAATTCAGTGGAATGCTTGTCAATAAATAATGTAATAAAATGAATGTAATAAAATCATTAGATTTACAAACATATGTGAAGAGAAATAAGGGAAAAATTAATTATGAGATTATATGTGTCTTTAAAGGAAATAGATATTTGATTGAAAAAGAGTGTTAAAAGTTGTTAAGATTTTAATGATTATTAATGATAGAACTGAATTGAATGGAATGAGGGTTTTATAATTACATATTTTATAATCCTTTTTTTCAAGAATATAGTGTGTATTATAAGAATGTACCAAGAAGAATTCAATTGGAAGTTATGCATTATGTTGTTATATTGAAGGTCATAGCCTTAAGGTATATATTGAAGTTTAAATAAGAGTTGAATGGATGTAATTAAAAGATATAAAGGTGTCATACTCCAATTAGTAACTACAGGAGAAAATCTGTTTATGAGAAAAGATAATATGAAATCGAAACAGAACAGACAAGAGCATAAATATAATGATTTGAGTTGAGATGAGATAAATAAAAGTTGAGATGAGAAATAAACTGAGAAAATTAAAGAGGGAAAAAACTATATAGAAAATGTAGAATAGTATAAGATATGGAATAGAACACAAAAAGGAGCATGAAATTGAGATTTGTGTCTATATAAAGAAGTTCAACCCGGGACCATGCTATTTTCAAAAAAGATGTTTTACTTGTATTTTATGTGTGAAAACCCAAATAAAACTTTATTTAAAAAAAGAAAGAAATATGTAGCCTGATGAACTGCAGAACTATAAAAATTAGAACCCCTGGAAGGATTCAGAAAATGACAAAGATAGGCTTTATGGAGTTAAAGCTGGTAGACTTCTTGATATTTGTCACTTTTTGGAGAAGGATTATTGTTGTCCTGGTGATTCGAGATGTAGAGTCTTTGAAAAAATTCATGTAAATAATTTCACATGAATTATTTCTAAAGGAGTGTTTGAACATCCCTGTCCTTTTCTTATGAGTTATGGCAAGGCAGGAATAAGATTTTATCTCCTTGCAGCATAAAAAAAGACTTCTGGGAATCTTATATTTATCTTGACAGGATTCTAGTCAAATTGAATTACTGAAAGAGTTAATGGACCTTCAGAAAGATATGGTGGTCATGCTGCTATCAATGTTGGAAGGTAATTTTTAAATTATAATTTTAAACACATTTTATTAAAGTATTTTTCAAATTGCACCAAGGGGTGTTTCTTCCTCGTGTAAAATATAACTTAAAAATCCACGTTTATTAGGATCACAAAAGGGAAGAAAGAGGTTACACTTTCCTGGCTGCTGTAGTGTCAGTGAATGAAATGCAAATATATGATTAATATCAGCAAGTTGGCTGAGAAAATGTGCAGCCTGCCAATTTGTATAAATTACTGTGGAAAAATTCCAGCTCTGATAATCGATTAAAAATGTTAACATTTTCTGATTTCAGTGAGGTACATAAAAATGAAATACATTCAATCTTTCTAGAGATTAATTAAGGGTGGAGAAAAATGTTAAATACTGTGAAACTATTCTTCTCTGGCAGACAGATATATTTGCAAAATAATAGTATGGCAATCCCTTGTACTATGTAATCAGATGTATAGTGTGCATACTGTTGTAACCTTAGTACTGTACTCAGAAGGGAATTGGGTTATATCTAAGCAGTTGTTCTCCTAGTGATAGATTATAAAGTAAAGTACTCAGGAATGTGCTGATCACAATTTTGGATCCCCCTAATTTATCATGCCTTTGATTCTCCAGTAGGCTTCCAGTTTAGGCCCTTTACCAATGCTGATCTTAAATGATCAAATTAAGTTTTCCTTCATTTCAGATGGGAAAAGCTTTCTTTAAAAGGTTTTTCTTGGGATAAAGGAATAGTGATACTTTTTATTCATAAAAGCTTATCTCTAATTGTAATCTGTGTACCATATACAATGCCTGAAATCTTCAGTCTGCCCCAAGGTGTAATTCTCTTCATCGGCCAAAAAATTGGAACCGGCTAGTTTAGTTGGTGAGTATACACACATGGATAAGTGTCCACACAAATCACTTGCCTTTTTTTTGAACTGTGCTTCCTCAATCTATAAAAATTATAATGAGCATAAACAAGGAATTTCAATTCCTTGGAACAGATGCTGAGTAAGCATGATAAACTTTTGCCTTTCCTGTGCATCTTTTTTGTGAGGATATGTTTGTATAAAGATATAACCACAAAGGTTGTACAGATGGGTCTCTAATTGATTCTCAGCATTTGGGTTCGATTGACCACCAGCTGTGACCACTTCCACTCACCAACAGCTCCTGATAGCCCGTCAACCGTTATATGTGTTCTGTAATTCAGAGCAGGGAAATTGGAGCATAAGTAATTGAAATATAATGCAATTAGAAAATACTTTGTCTTTTAAGCTTGAAATAAAAATACAGCCTGTAGTTTTTGGTCAATTCTAAATATTAACTAAATATTATTTATAAATACAGGATTGTTGTCCTCAGATTTGTTGTATAATTTCAATGTTTATAACATTTCTTTGTATTACTTTGACAATTTAAAGTAACTCAGTCAGTCAGTAAAATTATTGATGCACTTTCCCACGTTCAGGTAATGTTGTGAATGGAACAATCGGCAAGCAGATGGTTGACATGCTGGTGGAATCGTTCAACAATGTAGAAATGATTCTAAAGTTTTTTGATATGTTTCTAAAACTGAAGGATTTAACTTTCTCTGATGCATTCAAAGAATATGATCCGGATGGTAAAGGTATTATTTCCAAGAGAGATTTCCATAAAGCGATGGAGAGCCACAAACATTATACTCAATCAGAAACTGAGTTTCTGCTCTCCTGTGCTGAAACAGATGAGAATGAAACTTTGGACTATGAGGAATTTGTGAAACGGTTTCATGAGCCAGCTAAGGACATTGGCTTCAACGTTGCTGTTTTGCTGACTAACTTGTCAGAGCATATGCCCCATGATACGCGACTGCAAACGTTCCTTGAATTGGCAGATAGTGTTCTAAACTACTTCCAGCCCTTTTTAGGACGCATAGAAATAATGGGCAGCGCGAAGCGCATTGAACGAGTTTACTTTGAGATCAGTGAATCAAGTCGGACGCAGTGGGAGAAACCTCAGGTTAAAGAGTCAAAGAGGCAGTTTATTTTTGATGTAGTAAACGAAGGTGGGGAAAAAGAAAAAATGGAACTTTTTGTTAATTTTTGTGAAGATACCATCTTTGAAATGCAGTTGGCTGCTCAGATCTCAGAATCAGATTTGAACGAGCGATCTATGAATAAAGAAGAAAATGAAAATGAGAAGCTGGAGGAGCAAGACCCCCGAATAGGATTCTTCTCTCTAATGACCATCACGTCAGCATTAATAGCCCTCAGGCATAACATAATGACTCTGATGAAAATGTTAAGCATGAAAAGTATAAAGAAGCAAATGAAGAAGATGAAAAAAATGACCATGAAGGACATGGTCATGGCTCTGTTTTCTTCCTACTGGACCATTTTAATGGATTTCATGCATTTTTTATCGAGCGTCTTCAGAGGCTTCTTTCAAATCATGTATAGCTTGCTGCTTGGAGGGAGCCTGGTTGAAGGAGCCAAGAAAATTAAAGTAGCTGAACTTTTAGCTAATATGCCTGACCCTACTCAGGATGAAGTCCGTGGTGATGGAGAAGAAATAGAAAGGAAGCCAGTTGAAGCTGCTTTGCCTGCAGAAGACCTGACTGATCTCAAAGCTCTATCAGAAGATAGTGACCTCCTCTCAGATATTTTTGGCTTAGATTTAAAACGAGAAGGAGGACAATATAAATTAATTCCACATAATCCAAATGCAGGCTTGAGTGACTTGTTGAGCAGTCCCTCTTTACTCCCTTTACCTGATGTGCAAGAAAAAGTACAGGTACAAATACTGTTTTTATTTATCTGCCTTGTTTAACTCTCTTTTTTCTTTTTTAAAAGCTTGCAAATAAGAATTTCGTGTTTGGCAACCCTATTTAAAAGAACAAAGTTTTTCTTGTTTTAAGATGGGTTACAATCTTTAGGTAATTTTCAATAATTTTTTTCCCCCAAGATTGTAGGGGTTTAAAAATTAGGTTCAATTTCAAAATGAAAGAATCATTTACAAGTGAAAATGTGTTACCTTGTTTTTATACATCAGACAGAGAATGTATGTGTATTTTTAAAGGTTTTGTAGTAACAATACCCTTTTCTTGTTTTATGCCATATAAGTTGAAAATGGACCATTGTTTTCCTTTTTGTTTATTTTTATTTATTCAAGGAACAGAAGATGAACGAAGATGGAAAAGATGAAAGGGAAGATACTAAATTCGAACATGAAAAAGCAGAGTATGTCCCATTCCTTTTGGTATAAATAGTTTCATCAAGATTGTGACCTTATTGGGGGGAAAACATCCAAGGACGTTCATGAGAATTCATTCTAAATTTTGTATTGCAGTATAAATTAACAATTTGTTTGCGTATGTTTACTTTATGTTTATTGTACTTGAGGAATCAGACAGAACACCATGTAGAAGTTTGTAACCTAGAATTACACCACTCTTGTTTTCTAATCTATTTTTAATTTTTAGCACAATATTTTTTCCATTTTAATTTTATTATAAAATGGTTATTGTTGTTAGATTTTCTAAGTTCTTTATATATTGTTCATTTTCCACAGTCTTTGTTCAACTGTTATCATACCCATGCCCTTAAAAAAAAAGACCTGTCCATACCATGGTGCAGTTGATTCTTTCCTCATTGAGATATTAAATTTTGGATAAATTGACATTAAAAATAAAAGATAAAGGAGATACAGAATATTATTCAACATGGGATAGGTTTTACTAGTGGTTAGATATAAGGGGTAGAAGTTAGAAGAAGAAAGATTATTGTTATGTGTATGTAAAGATGAATGTTATCTATGACTATAAGCATGCTGGTATAATTAATATGATTACAAATAAGCTAATACAACTATAATTATTGCTATAATTATGTATAATATTATTATTACTAGTATATGTTGTTTTTTTTCAGTAAAATGAAGTGTCTGGACAATATACTGTATTGAGGTAATTCCCCACTGGGAGAATGAGCGCATATAGGGAGACGTAGTGAGAGTAATGTTGAATAATACACACACACAGAGCACACAGATACACTCTACAGTAAATGTAGGTTTTTACTTCCAATAAACATTTTAGCACAGTCCAAGATAAGCAGTCCAAAGTCATTCACAGGTAAGGCAGTCAGTGTTCAGTTTAGGGATAATCCAAATATCAAAGTATATCAAAGTCCAGTATCAAAAAACAAATTAGTAACAGAGCTTACATTCAACGATCAGTAACCAGTCATTAGGAAGCGAACGGAGCACACTCTTCAGCAACAAGCACCGAGCACGAACAGAAACTGCAGCTGAAACTAAACAACACCAGGTTCTGCTGTCCATCTCTATGGCGCATTTGCGGAACCACACCCTTACATACAGTTTGTAGCATTCTCTTAAAGATAGTAGGTTTTAAGAAATCTATCCTAGTTTATATGTTTCCCAACCAAAATGAACTGTTAGGTGACTTACATCTCCCTTTGGTGGACATACTGATACAACCTTACATTCTAAGTCCAATAATCCTCGCTAGCACAAGTTTTATGCTTTATAGAGACCTTTGGGGCCTCTTGTAAATGATCTGCATTATTGTTTTCTGACATACAGGTATATCTCTTAACTTACTTTGCATACATGTGGTCTACATTTAAAAATCTTAAAATCTGTGTGTTTCGTTTCTTGGTTTTAACGCAATATTTGAAGCCAATTTGTATTGCCTGGATTGGTATGTCTTCGCAAACTAACAATAAGAATTATTGTTACATATCAATTCCCATGTCAATCCAAATTTGTTTAGTAATAACTAAATCTTAATCTTTGACATAATAAATATGATAATTCAGCCTCCATTGTTGACAAAATTTAGATGTGTTCGTTCTAATAGGACCCTCCATCGCAATCAAAACTTGTCCCATCATCAACGACAGTACCGGATGTACGATTTCGTTACAGTTTATGTCTGTAGCAAACTCTGTATCAGCATATGAAGTTAAATACAGGTTCATCTGTTAGGCTCCAATACAATGGAAATGCATTTGCTTAGTCTTCAGATATCTTAACACACATGTTATGGCAGCTTGCCAGTGCCTTTCAGTCAGCTTCGAGCATTTAAATCTCGATGCTGAATTGTTTAACACTGTATGCTAGTATCTGGCCTTGGACCAAGTTACGAGATAAGATAAACTAACCAATCCTTAGGAAACCTTTGGGATAAAAATGTTATCTTACAAAGAGATAGGCGACTTTGAAACATCACTATTTGCTAAACCGTCCTGAACTTCATGTGGTGTTTTTAGCCGCAATCTTACAAAGTTCCATGTATTAAAACTTTTTAGTAATTGGTTAGATTTATTTCTCTTTTGAGATTTGTATCCTGTGCCTTGTATATTTACTACTTTAATGCTAATTATGTGGTTATACTTATTTCATCTTAGGGATAACTCAATAATAAACATCATTGCTGGATTCCGTGTCCAGTTTATACCACACAACACATGCTCAAGAAATTTTTGCACTTGCCTTACAATAAACATGACAGTGTGCCTCAATCCAAAATTCCAAACAATCTGATGGTTGGCCTCGGACTTAACCAGTACGCGACGAGAAAAATGTAGAATCTTAGTCTCTAATGGTGACCCTATAGTATCTACTGTTGAGGAATATGCACCCCATAAGCTGGAGCTCCAAAAATGTGTGTAGAATAAACTTAATTATGGATAATTTAATGGCACATCACAACAGTGAAATGGTAATTACTCCAGTTGTTGTATTAAAACTAATTGATGTTACACAAATGAATTGACTACAATATGGCCTCAACCCAAACAGCTGTTATTACAGCCAAACTGCTGAATTCAGATAACTTAGTGAGAGCCATGGAACGTTTTGTAATGTTATGACAACCTCTATACGTCTCTAACACAAAAAGTATATGTTGTGGATCATGTAAGGAATGCCAGAACGTTTTATGTTGGACCACCAAGGCCAATTTCAGCATTGTTTGAGAATTCTTTTGTTACAAACTCAGTTCCCAGTTATCAGTAACTAAAGTAACTTACTTTACTCCTCACTTTTCTCTCTGCAAACCTTAGCCAATTAAAGAATATTGGAATGTTTCTGTTTTGTTTTTTCATGAGATAGCAGAAACTATTCGTGAGTAATGCGTCCATATCATACTCAAAATTATAGCAGGACCTCCCCACAACTAGAGTATTTTCTTAGGACTAGATTAGTCCAGCAACACATCCTCTAAAGATTCTTTGTGTCTTCAACTATCCATTAAGTCTGTTTTTGCAGGAGTTATCTACTTTCTCCTGACTGCAACGCATGTAACAGATGTTATAATAAACTTGCTACAGGGTTTCAAATTTTACTCTCCTATGACAATTCTATACTACATAGTTTGTATTCAATCATTATTGGGAATTAATGTGCGCCTAGACGTGACTGATGCGTAAATGTAATAACATATCCAATGTGGCCTTAACACATTGTTTAAAAATGAGTTAGCCCATCGTTCAACTGTCATAGTGTTCACATATATAATCATCTCTATAAAAGTAGCCCAAGTAACACTTTTTACCCTCTTCTCTACTATTTACACCGCTTATCTCCCTCTAAAGAATAACTATAACCAAGAATTAACTAAGCCCTTACTGAAACAAATTAAATTTTCAGTTCCTAAAATAGGTACATATAACATAGTTAAATGTTCGTTTTACACAAGAACAATATGATCAGTTACCTCACCAGAAGCTCATCTCCATCTTCCTCATTTGCCAGTTGATACATAGTTTCCTGACTCATGATGGCACTCTTTCAAACCTCTTCTTCTATCTTAATAGTATGCATTGGCAATGATCCAGCTATTCAACAGACCCCCAACAATCAATGTTGTTTACAGTTCATTGAATATGCCAGACCATAGCTAAAATTAACATTCTTTGGCCCTTTCCAGAATAAGTCACGATTACCAAGTAAGATTACCTGTTTACCCTATTCTTTTCCTTTACAGAATCTAGGCTATTATGTCCCTAGTCCCACCAAGAAAAACTTTCCTAACGTTATAGGCGTTATGTTGCTGAAGGACCAAATCCTCTTTTGTGCGTTGTTTCTTCCTCAGTATGGGGAGACATATCCCATGAGCCATTCAGCGGCACCCTTCAGCTGTCTCTCTGGCTTCTTCTAACAACCAATCCAGGCTTATGTCACGTTCATGTCACGATATCTTGCATGATTCAGGTAATGCTCGTGGAATCAAATTCAGTAATGAAGGCATAATTCTCCAGCCAAGGTAATGAAATGTAAACTTGATGCAGCTCTGAAATATCAAGTTGCCTTTTTCACTTGCTCTTGAAAGTTCTTTCAATGAAGTTCAAGTACGGCTACACCGATCATCTGCCACACATTAGAACGATAGACGTGTATGTTAAAAACACGTTAGTTTAACGGTGTAAGATGTATGGTATGTTGCACCTACACTGTCAAATGAACATTGAAATCCTCTTGCAAATTCCTGCAACACCACGAGCGATTTCTACCACAATAGGATTTAGCTGTGCTCTGTGTTAGAGTCCAATTAAACAAAGAGTCGTTTGTTGTCTTCTGTTTTAAAGTCAGTAAGCTTCTTGGCTCGTCCCTCATTTTGGAGTTTCCCAAGTATTTTACTTCTGGTGGATTCTGACACTTACGGTTCCAATAATCTTCTCTACACAGAAGTTTAGACTGCATCTTCCATAGATAACCAGGAAACATAGTTATGTTCCACTTCAACCGTGAGGTTATCAGTGTATATAGACCTTGTTGAAGTAGTTCTTGTTGCCATCTTTACAGAGGATAGTAACCCGTCCAATTCAAACAATAAACAGCCTGTCTGTTATACAGTATTCGTATATTCACGCACTAATCTCAGTTATCTGAGGCCTGTGTATGGGCCTGGGCCCATAACCAGTGTGAGGGTATTCACCCTTATTAGTGAGAATGAGCACAATAAAGGGAGGCCATTATGTGAAGCGAGAAAGTGAGAAGAATAATACAAACATAGCACACAGATACACTCGTACAGTGAAATGTAGGTTTTTACTTCCAATAAACGTTTGCAAGATAACATCCAAGATAAGCAGTCCAAAGTCATATCACAGTAAGGCAGTCAGTGTTCAGTTTAGGAGATAATCGCAAAATATCAAAGTTCCAGAATAAAAAACATTCATAGTACAAGACTTATACTCAAACGAATCGAGTAACACAGTACGGAGCAAGGCAACAACTTCCAGCAAACACCAGAACAGAAAACTCACTGAGGCTAAACAAACAACCCAGGTTTTGGCTTCATCTTCATGGCCATTTGGTGACGGAACCACACCAATTACATTTTGCAATCTCCTATAAAAAGAATATAGTTTTTAAAATGCCTATCCTTAAGGTTTATATGGTTTCCAACCCAAATAACTGGTTATGAACGTGACTTAACTTTCTAACATTACTGGTTTTGATGAAAATATTAATATATAAATAAATAACAACTGATTGAAATATCATTTAATTTTATAAATTGGGATGTGGACGATGAATTTTATAGTTTTGAAAAATCTCTCTCTTGTGTCTGCAGGGGAGAACCGATGGGAAAAAGAAGAGAAACAAAAGTAAGCATTCAACGGGGGAAAAAAGAAGGAAAAGCAAGTAGAGAAGAGAAAGAAAAGAAGGAAAGAAGATAGAGAAGAAGGGAAGAGAGAAGAAGAAGAAAGAAAAGAAAAAGAAAGAAGAAAGAAGAAAGAAAGAGAAAGAGAGAAGAAAGAAGAGAAAGAAGAGAAAAGAAGAAGAAAGAAAGAAAAAGACAGAAGAAGACAGAAGCAGAAGGAGAAGCAGAGAAAAGAAGAAGAGAAAGAGAAAAGAAGAACAGGAGGAGAGAGAGAGAGAAAGAGAAAGAAGGAGGGAGAAGAAGAGAGAAAAGAAAAGAAGAACAAGCAAAAAAAGAAAAAAAAAGCAGAGGAGGAAAAAAAGGGAGGAAAGGAGAAGGAAAGCAAAAGGAAAATAAACAAAGGAAAATGGGAAAGAAGCTAAGAGAGAGATAAGAAGAAACCAAGCAAGTGTCACAAACATAGGCATTGGTGAACCTAGAATGTGCAAGAATACTGCCGTTCTGGAGAAAAAAAAAATTAGGTGCTATCAACAGAGAAAAGAAAAGAAAAGCGTCCTTGTAAGGGTTTTTAAAATTTTTTATTAAACATAGACAAGAAGGAATTCCTCATGTTCTGTATACATCATTTTTTTGTGTGAAATAAATAATTATCATTGATTTTAAATGGTGGTGACTTTTGTCAGCTTTAATTTCATACCTTTTTTTCTTTGTTCTTATTTGGTCTATTTCCCTCAAATGCAGTCCCATAGGAACTAACTGATAGTTTTTTTTTCCAAAAGAGAAGTCGTAGGTATGGGAAGCGTTGAGATGTATCTACCAATTGCTACGCTGACCAGACTTTGTCTGGGAAGATGGCTGATTCTTGGGGGTAATGACTACACCATATGTTATCTATATGTAAATATTATTGTGTACTCGACTTCTAGGGATGTAATTTGGAGTGGCTGTTTATTAGGCTACATTGGATTGTTCAGGATACCATACCTAGAACGATCCTTCATAAAGCCATTCTCACACATACATTCCTTGACTTCCATTACAGTTGCATTATTTCTCCTTAATTTGGTACTTATTCTAAGTTAATACTCTATCTGTTCAGTCATTGTGCGTAACTAGATTAGAACTTGAGCAGGGAAAAACTTTTTGTAATGTATTATTTTAGCTGAACTATTACTGTTATAGCTGTGCTGCTTCCTTGGTATGGCAATAGTTATGAGATGGTAAATAAGAGCTAGAAATTATACTATCATATCCACCAGTGTAATCTATAACTTACAACTCTTACCAGCTTGAATATTTATTTTCTCATTAATCCTTTGTATGTTTTAACCTGTATTCATCATAGCTCCAAATAACAATATCGTTTATTATTGTCCTATCTGCCTAGTTTATTTGTCTGTAATAACTTCACTTAAGTGTTCACTGAGAGGGACAATTTTGGACTGAACATTCCTGTTACAATTTTACTATAGCCCTCTCATATAAATCAACCCAGCGCTAGCTTTTGTTAACCAATATGATTATAAATGTAAATCACTGTCCATTCATCTAATTCTGTACCTGAGAAAGCCTTCATCTGCAGATTACGCTGCTTTGAACCTTCAAGACATGATTCCAAGGAAAAATCTTAACCATGACATCAGTTATCTACCTCAACTATCTTGTCTTCTTTTCAGAATTATTTTTGCTCCGGAAAAATTTTTGCACCTCATGAGTGGATGCTGTGCGCATAGTGAATCTTGTTCTGTGCATTTGTATTAGCCCTTATTCTGCTGCATTCTTTTTGTGGATCTTCGCATTTCAACTGTAAAATCCCTTATAAAACTTATTACAATACTATTAATCTCGCAATAAAGAGCTTTAGTACAAGTTACAGAAATGTTCAATAGGATTAAATCACTTAGGATTGAAAATTATGGAATTGATGACTTTTACTGTCTCAAAGTCTTTACTCAATTGATACAGACATTTATTTTATTCCTCTCTGATGGACTATAGTTGTAGTGCAGTAAATTCTGTAACATATCGATACAATCTGTAATTGTATGGTGGTCGCCTATGTGGAAAGACCTTTATTTACACCTAGAGCTCAGGCTACTTTTAAGTCATGGTTCAATGTATTTCAATGTAACTAACAGACTTTAAAATGTTCATTTAAAATGATTACAAGTCATTCCGATACACAAAAGTTTTTGTAATATTTGTGGTATCATTTCTCTGTATTTTAATGCCAAAGATTATTAAATGTAATCCCAATTTTCTGTATTCTGAATTTATACTCCAGTTTGCAAGAGAATCTATGTTTTTCTAATTCAAATCAAGCATACGGAAATATTCATGTGAAAGTCAGCCATTTTCCAATCACTATACCATACATTATTACATAGATTTTGGCAGCTTCAATCGCGATAATAAACAGCTGTATCGTTAATTGAGTTATTCAGACAGGATGCTAGATGGAGGCTTTAAAATTACTATGTTGATATAATTATCTATTTCTTCTCTCTTC
>BHFT01036105.1:15919-35039 GCA_004320025.1 Laticauda laticaudata | reverse complement strand
AATACCTGAAGCTGATTGGCTACTTTTCTCGATGCTGATTGGCCAATGATAGCAGGGCTATGATTGGCCAATACAAGTGGCGGGAAAAACAAGTAGCCGTCATTGGACACTAGCCACGAGCAGCTTCTCTATAAAAAGAGCTGCTGCGGCTCCTGGTTAGATCGGACTTTAAGGACTAAATAAAAGAGCTGAAGTTACGCTGATCTCTGAGTCTCATTCCCGCGAACTGAACAGCTGCAATTCAACCTGAGGAGATAAATCAGGTAATTGTTCATATCAGGCTTCTGAAATTTTCTTGTCTTGTTTGCAATGGAAGCACACAGACTAAACTTCCAAGGTCCCAGGAACCAGGAGAAGGAAATGTTTAACGGGAGAGAATCAATGGGGCAATGTCAGAGCCTGGAATAACTCCTTGTTCTTCCCCAAATAGAAACAAAAACTTTACACCTAAGATAAAATTACTTTTCTCCTTTTATTTTGGATAGTTCACTTAATTAGAACTCTACTTTGTTCCTCGTGGAATTTGGGTTACCTAGATGGCAATTTTGGGTCCGAGCTTGTGTACATGTGTGTGTGTGTGTATGTGTAGTGCATATGTCTGCAGAGGATATATAACTAGACACCAGTCCAGGGCATATACAGAATTCCCAACAGCTAGAAGGGAAGAGATCCATAAAAGGTAGAGAAGGGGGAAAGAATGCAGAAGGAGCTTTTTTCCATAGTGAAAGCAGAAAATTGTACCACTGAAATAGAATTCCAAAGACTATTTTTTTAAAAAATGTTTTTTTAGTGATTCCTGAGATGCAGTGTGTGATCCATTGTTTTATTAGGAATAAATAGGGAGAGAGTAAGGCTGAAGGCAAATGAGAAACATTCCCTTTTTGCTGGTGCATTTGTCTTTGTCTTGAAATATTTATAATCAAAGAAAAAACATGAGTGTTTCCATTACAGAATATCTGTAAGTCTTTGTTTTCAGTTGAGTGGTAAGCTTGGCTCCAAAGAGAGACAGTGATATATCTGGGTGAGCTCAGAGTGGCATCATGTCATTTTTCAGTTTGAGGGAAAGACACTCCCAATATCCAAATGTGTTATTGCCAAAAGAACATTGGGTTGTTTGAGAATGTTTGAGGACAGCCTCCCAAATCTGGTGTATCCCAAATTTGCACTGCGGCTTTCATTCTCCTTCGCCACGATGTAGAAATGATGGGAGTCGTAGTCCATGCAGTTTGGAAGCTGCTTCGTTGAGAAAATCCAGGATGCCATTAAATAAATGCTAAAAATAGATAGAGAAGACCTATTGTCCCTTTCTGATCTTCTCTTTTCTCCTAATGTGTGGAAATACCTATTCCTAATAATTACCAGTACGACTGTATGTTGGTGGGTCAGGAATAAAAGGTAAGGAGGTGCTTTAAAAGTGTCCTCTCTCTTACATGCTGCCTGTAAACATAATATGATAGCAAAATTTCCCCTCATCTCATTTTATCTTTACTTGTGAAAAAGAAATTTGCAAAACATCAATTCAAGCATAAAGCTTCTGCAATTTCTTTCATCTAGAAGTCTGGTAATGATTTCCCCAGGGCATCAACAGGCAATTAGCAACAGGCTCAAGGAAGCTTAAAAAACCCTTGAGAGTTAAATGTGTGCATGCTAAGGAAAACATCCAAGTTCTATACCATGTCCTTTTTTTTTGCTTTCAGTTAATCTGGTTAAAGAAGACTAAAATAATGTTACTCTTGGTTGTAAGCAGGTCTTGACAAAAGAGTTTTAGAACATTTCAAGAACATCTGTAGCCAGATCAGAGAAGAATTAGTTTTCCTTTCTCAAGATGAGAGGATTTTTTGAAGAAAAAAACAAAACAAAACAAAAGCAGTAACCAGAAATTCCAAAATTAAAAGAATTGTTTCCCTTTTTAAAAGTCTCAAATTTGCTGTCTAAGGGAAATGTTTCACTTCCTCTCATAAAAGGGCTAGTTCTGTTTAAACAATAAAATGGGAAAAGATTTTTAAGATTGCATGGACACTATTATTTATTACACATATCTGTGTCTTTTAAAAACATATTTCTATTGCTTTACTTCTTAATATTTTCCTCTTCCATTGAGAAAGGATGAAACAAAGGATTAGCTTTCTTTAACAAGACCATTTCTTCGGCTTTTAGAGACGTATGCAAAACCAAATCCCGAATCCCAGTGGTGAGGATTTCTTATTATATAATTGAGATGGCATGACTTATTATCTCTGATTCACCTTTGTATACTATAGCCGAACAAAACTTTTTCAAAATCGCATATTAACTCAAAATGAGGAAAATATTGTGTTCTTGTTCTTGTTCTTGTTCTCTCTCTCTCTCCCTCCCCCCTCCCTCCCCCCCTCTACTTCTCGAGGTAAACATGGAGGGGAAGAAATTTTCTTTCTGGGGGGGAATTCTGATCCAGAAATGTGGGGAAGCAAGTGAGTAAGCCTCTCCAGCTTCACCCTGTGCGAGGGATCTGGGGAGAGCCTTTTCTTTCTGATATTATTATTTCAATTTCTGCTGTAGAGATTGTCCTTCACCATCTCAAACTCTGCCTTCTGTTTCTCAAAACGCCAGCATTTTGCAAAGGAGTGTGCATGTGATTATGATTGTCTAGCAAATGGAATTTCTTGTAAAATAACTGTCAAATTGAGTTCCTTGGGAGCCCACACTTGCTAGACAGGTTTCTGGAGAAGCTGCAACTGTCAGATATGTTTTCTGACAAGATGGGAACATTGGAAGCAGTTTTATATTCAACCATATTATGTGCCTTCCAGCTGGTATCTACTCTTAGCTACCACATAGATAGATTTTTCTCCAGGATGATCTGTTCCACCCGTGATCTATCAAGTCTTCCAATGGAGCATCCAACAGTGTTGTGATGGAGTCTTGCTGTTGCTTATCTTCTTTTTCTCTTTCTTTTACCCTTTTCTGCATTATAGATTTTCCAGAGACTTAGATCTCTGCATAATACGTCCAAAACATGATAATTTGACCCTGGTCTTTGTATCCAGAATTCTAGATTGATTTGTTCTACAATCCTTCACTTAGCTAAAGTTATCAGGAAAAAAAAAACATTACCTGCATAATACTGATTTTTATATGTATAGATATAACATCTCAATATATATTCCAAATTCTTCGTTGTTGCTATACAAATGCTAATCTGTAAGGCAAACACTATCCACCATTTCACTCTCTTCATCGTCAGTTCTAAGGATGATTTTTCTACTAGTTGTCATTACTTTGGTCTTCTTTACTATATTTTACTACCATTCCCCCCCCCCCCCCCNTACCATCCCCCCCCCCCCCGCCGTTCCTTGGCTTTCTAAAACATGCAGATTAGCAATAGCAATAGCACTTAGACTTATATACTGCTTCACAGTGTTTTCTAGCCCTCTTTATGCAGTTTAAAGAGTCAGCCTATTTCCCCTCAACAATATGGGTCCACATTTTACCAATCTCAGAAGGATGGAAAGCTGAAACAACCTTGAGTTGGTCAGGATCAAACTCCAGGCTGTGGGCAGAGTTAGCCTGCAATATTGCATTCTAACCACTGTGCCACCAGGGCTGGGATTATTTGCATTTTCAGAGTAGCGTCATCAGCATAGCGCAGGTTGTTGATTTTCTTCCTCCAGTTTTAAAACTGCACAGTCATATTCTGCATGTAGGTTGAGGTAAAGAAGGTTTCTCCATGCTCCATTCAGATTGTGCTTACCTGCCCTTTGTGTAGGAGGCTACGCATTTCCCAAGAGATGTTCTGGGATTCCCATTTTCCTATGGCCATTCCACAGTTTGACATGGTCAACACCATCAAAGATTAAAGGCCTTTGTGTAATCTGAGAAGTTCATCTTGACTTCTTTTTAGTTTTTTTTGGCTTCCTCAGTTCAGTCCTGATTGGCAAAGGCTGGGCCACTTGTATGCCCAAAGCATGTATTGAGTTTTCCACACCTGTTGTGTGTCGGTGGGAAGCTCTCTTTTTCCTCCAGGGGAAACCATACAGCTGCCTGCTGCTGTCACAAATATGATTGGGCTGCAGGGGCTGCTTGGACAGTTGCAATAACCTACAATTGATGGACGACAAGGCTGTGGCTTGCCTAGAGACAACGTCTGCCTATACAAAGACAAGGAGTATCTGTGAGTCAGAGAACAGGAGGCTCAATGCCTCAACAAATGAGTAGTGGCAGGAGCAGAGGGGCACACCGGCTGCTGAGCAAGACACAGACTAGCATCAGTGACCTATTTTTGTCCTCTCTTCCCAAGCATCAGAAGATTGAACAGTAACTCTAAAATATGTAAACGTTTCAGTTTGTCCTGGGCAGATGCCATTCATCTTCTGACAATGTCTATGGCTCGAAAGCTTGTCAGAGTAAAATCACAACCTTGCTTTGGAGCAATGCATGGCTTGTGGGCCCTCTGTGTATCCAGTGGCGGGGGCTTGAGGGCTCAGTTTAGATAGCTATACCATCAAAATATTGAAGGACCAAAACAGGGTTCATGGACAGCTTTGGAAAGGGAAATCTTATTGTTGTCAATGCTTGGCCAACAGAATTGATAGAAGGTTGTAAGGAAGGGAGGAGGCAAGACCCCCCTCTTGCTGAACCCCCCACCCCTTTTTATTTAAGAAATTGAGGCAAAAACAAGCCTGAGTGTCAACCATGTGATGAAACACTCTCACAGGGCCTTATTAGTAGAAGTAGTGGTTGAGCCTGTCTCTAGGAAGAGACAAATGTTGCCTTTAAATCCACGAAAACAGCGTAGACATATGTCCTCTCTAGTTTCCTAGATCCTCTAAATTTGAGAATCGCCCAAGGCCAGGTTTGTTCAGGACTACGTAGTGAAGCCTTAGAAAGCAGTTTCACAGTCAGAGAGAAGTGATAGTTGTTGGGCAGGTGTTAAATTTAAATAAGGCAATTTGGAGACATAATAATTAAATCAACTGTGCTTGTACCATTATAATATGTATATTCCCCTTTTAATTCCCTGTCCCCCTTTTAAAGATTTGTCTTAATGTTGCTGAATTGAGTTGAGGAATCATTTGAGTCACCAACCATCCTCCTAATTAATTCTCTTATTGATGAATTCATTCTTATTAATGAAAAGAAAGAATTACTCTAGCAAAAGATAGAAATGCCAGTGTCATTTGGCCCAAGTCCAGCATTAAAACCACCAGCATAAATAGAGTGTAACCTGCCTGCTACTCCTCTAGGTCAATGTACCTCAACCTTGGTGACTGTAAGATGCCTGGACTTCAGCTCCCAGAATTCCCCAGCTGGCACATCCACATATCTTAAAGTTGCTGAGACTGACACACTGCTCCAGGTCAGGGGTGTCAAACTCACATCATCACAGTGGCATCACATGATGTATCATGTGATAAACCAGGCATGGGCATGGCTAGCACATGGCGCATCTGGCCCAGAGGTGGTATTCAGCCAGTTCTGGAGAACCAGTGGTGGAAATTTTGAGTAGTTTGGAGAACCAGCAAATCCCACCTCTGGTTGGCCCCACCCCCGTCTACTATCTGCCTCCCGAGTCCCAGCTGATTGGCTGGCTCTTCTTTGGTTACCCTGCACAGGAGAATAGAACTGGAAAGCAGGTTAGTGGGATGGGGGGGGAATGGGGATTTTTTAGTGTCCTTCCCCTGGAGCGGGGTGGGCATAGAGATTTTACAGTCTCCATCCCCTGCCATGCCCACCAAACCACGCCCACCAACCCACACCCACAATCCACGTCCACCAAGGTATGCCCACAGAACTGGTAGTAAAAAAAAAAAATTGAATCTTAGCATTGATCTGGCCTGTGGGCCGGGAGTTTGACGCCCCTGCTCTAGGTGATCTCAGTTGCTGTGAATTCACTCAGGAGCAAGTAAGGGGCTTCCCAGAACTGGGAGCTTTCCTGCATTGCTGAAAATCAGGCAAACAGCACACAAGTAGGAAAAGAACTGAGAATATAGAACTCAGAGGCAGTTAGTATAGAGTCATGTTGGATTCACGAAGAGAGCTATCCGTTTCCATATTCCTACTGTAGATGGCATGATGGAAACCTATCTGGGGGGCTAAATATCAGGTGTGTTTAGTAATTCCTTTCAAATGAATGTGTCGAACAAGAATGACATCCAGACTTTGAAAGGAGATGAATATAGACCTCTTTCAGAGGCAAGTATTTTTATCCATCTACCATGATGTCAGAGCTGAAAAAGAAAAAGGGGGGAAAAACATGTTAATTCAAATAATGTAATTCATGGTGTTACACATGGTGTAGCTTTTTCTGGAAAAAAACAAAAACCACATGCCCACACAGAAGGAATGCATCATTAGCGAGGTGCTCATATCTTTATAGAATCATCAAGAGTTTGAGAAACATTTTAACATCTCTGATGCACAGCTTCTTTCTTTCTGAATTTCTCCTTCAGCAGAGTCCCTAAACCAACACATGGGAGAGATTAAATCTATGGATAACATGCCCTTGAGAAGTGTGAGTGCATCCGTTTTGCACACAGCTCTCCCCCAATGCCTTGTGTTATTATTTATTCATTGTGGAACTCAAAGTGGGCTGTCCTATTTTTCCTCCACATTTAGCCAGTGAGGAATACAGAGCTGAGATGGATGACTGGCCCCAAATCACCCCATGGCTGGGGAATTCTGGGAGTTGTAGTCCACGGAATGTTAAAGCTGCCAAGGTAGAGAAACCCTGGTTTGGAGGCTGATGGGATGCCAGGCTGAGGCCAGCAGGGAGAGGCCTTCAGTGGTCATCCTAAGGGGTCTCCAACCTTGGCAACTTTAAGACTTTAAGCTGGCTGAGGAACTCTGGGAGTTGAAGTCCACAAGTCTTAAAGTTGCCAAGGTTGGAGACCCAGGCTCTGTGGTAGCGGCAGATTCAGATGCAGCTGCTCAACATCTCTGGAGAGCTCCAAAAGTGGCCTGGCCTGACTCTCATGGAGCAGACTAACCGACACTGAGCTGTCCCTGATTGCTCTCAGATGCTACGCAGGATTAGACCTGTTGGGGTCATCTGAGAATCCCAGAGCTGTAAGCTAGCCCGAGAAGGCAAACATTAAAAAAAAAAAATCCTATAACTAAGGCAGTGGAAAACCAGTTTGAGACCATTGTCAAAGTTGATTGTCAACTCTTCCAACTGTGTCTTCTGTTCCCACTCTGTTATTCTTGTCTGTTAATTCTGTCTGTCAAAGAAGTTATGATGGCTGCAGAAGAAGGAGCATTTTTTTGGTAAGGGGCAGAAAGGCAGCCTCAGAGAAGCGTAACGTCAGCGACTATGGACTCTCCTGCCAGGATAGCCATCAGGAGGGTTTGTTTGTTATTTTGCCCGAAATTATAAAGCTGATATTAAAATCAAATTTCTGGGCCGAGCGGCAACCTTTCTGCTTCTGAACGTGTCTGTCTCTCATTGCAGTCTGTTCTGTGCCAGCCATTCTTGTCTGGCAGATCAATGAGTGCCTCAGCACCAGGTTCCCATGGTGAGTCTGTGTTGCCTGGAACAGCCTCTAATGAGACAAATGATTCCCTGTATTGACCTCTCTCTCCTCTCACTCCACTATCAAATGATGCCCTGAAGGTAGGGATATTTTGGCAAACGTGGCTGATCCTGGGGCTCTTCCTTCCTCTGAGACATTCCTGCACTGCAGATTTCACAGAGTCTGGCAAAAGCTCAAGATCCCACCCAAAGACCAAGATCTTCCCTTCCATTAGTCACCCTTCCAATGAAGTTGCTTGTCATTTGATCTGCCCTATTTCCTCCAAAGTCCGAGCCCCATCTGTTCATCTCCTGGCAGAGCTCGGGCTGATCTCGCTGAAACTGCCAACTAGGACCTGGTGTTTTATCTATTTATTATTTATTGGATTTATATTGCTGCTGATTTATATCTACAGACCCCTCACATCCCAGACGTAAACTGTTTCCAACTCCTTCCCTCAAAACGACGCGATAGAAACGCGAATGTGCGAGGGGAACCTTTACCTTTACCTGGCCATTAAAGCAAATGGTCACATTGCAGTGGATCAGTTCAGATTTATGATGTGCCCATTTTAAATGCTCAGGTGTACCAGCAACTGCATGCCTCTTTGGAAATATTGCCAAACATTGACTGGTGGGTTTAACTGCTATTTATTTTGCAGCATTCTTCAACTGGCCACACCTAACAAACCTTGAGTGACATTTCATTAATTTAGTTTAAGAAGCTGGGAAATACCTGGTATTTAAATTAGCTTTTTGCTCATTTACCAGGTATTGCCCAGCTTCTTAAAGTGACTTAATGGAATATATTTTAAGTACGGGAATGTAGATTTATAAATTTGTTCTGAGGCAACCCCCATTATGACGTTAGGCAACAAAAGAATAGAAGGGCATTTCTTATCACAGAGTGTCATAGGATTATGGCTTCCCCCCCTTTTTTTTTTCTATGTTCAGCAGTAGTGTTTCTTTGGAGGGGGTTGGAATTGTCTTACAAAAATCAATAATATGATGAATTACCATGCTCCGTTGAGACACAGAGAAAGATTTTCAGCCATAAATGAGCTAAATACATGCAAGTCATGTTGTTGCTGGTTTTGTAAAAAAACAGTGAGCTTTTTCCTCTTGGAAATGGATGACAAACCTGGCCTCGGTTTGACTTCAGAAGCCTCAGTGTTTGGCCAAGCCCTAAATCCAGAGATCAGCCTATCATTTAACTGTTCCATTCCTGAATATTTTTTTGACAAGCAAGGCAATATTGCTACCCAGTGGCGACTTTGACATATAACAACACAACCAGCCAAATTGCAAGGGGGAGACATTTCCATGGTAAAGAGAAATGTCAATCGTTGCTGAATTGCTCTTCGTGTTTCTCAAAACCAGGGGCCGTACCCAGCAGATCCTAAAGTCTCTGTCCTCCCTGGTCTCTCTCCCAATACCACCCACTCAGCAGACTCTTTGAAAGAGGTGTAGGGTAGCTCCCTGGATCAGTTGCATCACTCTGCCTCTATTTGCCTCCTTTTAGACAAGGTTGTTGTTGACACTGGGGTGGAAATTAGCTGTGGAGCTGGCTGGAAGCAGCAGGCTTTCTGGATTCCTTTTAGTCAGCGTTCAAAGATTGATATGAGGGCAGAAACAGCTTTGGGTGGTGTGGAGTATAGCTTTGGGGGCGCCCCTCTTGGTGCTTTTTGATCTCTCCATGGACTTGGGTACCATCAACCATGGTATTGTCTGGGAGCTATGGTGGAGTGGGGATTTGGAGACTGGGGACACTGTTTGCCAGGGCTCTGCTTCTTTCCCAGTGGGCACTTCTGGACAGTGGTTGTAGAGGAGAGGTTGAGGAGTGCTAGAGGGACCTGTCCTCTTCCTCCTCCTGTTGAACAGCAACATGGCACCCTTGGGAGAAGCCATCCAACAGTTCAATATGGTATCTATATCCTGACTGCACCCATCTTGGGAGGAACTGTTAGGAGTTCCCACTTCTAGGAAGTTAGCAGGCTGCCGAGACTTTGCTTCTCGGAGGCTCTGCTTGTTCATTGGAATAGCCTAGCCTCCCTGTGGAAATTAGAGTGGCCACATGCCAATCTTATCCTTGGAAAATTGACCATTCAGAAATGAACCTTGGCCCAAAATGGCCCATGTTTTCACTTGTGAGTATGCCCTAGGACAGGTCAGTTGAGTAGATATTAGGATTGTACAGATTTTGAAAAAAATACAGAAGTTCTTTGGAATTTGTATTGGTTTTAGTACCTCCTTGCTCTTCCCAAGACATTTTTAGGATTCTGCATGATTTTGAAAAAGAAAAGAACATCACAAGAACTTGTCCCTGTTACAAGTCTCACTGTAACCCTTGAAAGTAAGAGGTGGAGTTAAAGGCTTACAAAGAGTGGTAGGATGTAACTGATATGGAGCTGGGTGGAGTATAGTGAGGAGTAGTGGTTGGAAGAATTGCTTTCTGTGTGAAGAGGAGAATCCTCAAGCCCTGAGAGATCAAAAGACCAACAAGGTCATGGACATAGCAAGACTGGAACATCTCCACCATCACCATCACCACCATTGAGTTGGAAGCTGGGTGTGTGTGTGTGTGGAGAACAAACAGCCCCAGTCTGTCTTCCTTCCTGAAACTTAGGATAAGTTTTCTATACACAGTACAAAGGAATTGCTGGGAATAAAACTGGCCCTAGTGGCAACAGATGGAGGCTAAAAGGAAAGGAGGAACTTGCAGATATAAAGAGAGCTGTGGCAATTGACTGGATGGAAAATAAACTGGATAGTTAGGAAAAGTGGAATTCTTAAAGTATCAGAAGAGCAACTTAGGAGGGAGGAAGATTTTTGTGTGTGTGACACTGCCAATAATAATACTTATTTTGTAAATAAACCTGTTCTGGGGATTAGAATGGGATGGTTTTATTAGTTTGTCTTTGTTTTGGCATGAATCAGATATGAAACATATTCAAATGTGTGACACTTCTTTAAATTTAATGAGTGGATTTCTCACAGCAGGAATTCTTCTGAGTTAGCAATACCAATGGCAATATCACTGGCAATATACACATACCAGTGTATAGTGCTTTTCAGAACTAACTAAGCAGTTTACAGAGTCAGCCTATTGCTCTCAACAGTATGGGCCTTCAGTTTACTGACCTCGGAAGGATGGAAGGCGGAGTCAACCTTCAGCCAGTCAGGATTGAACTCCTGGCAGTTGGCAGAGTCACCCAGCAATACTGCAATCTTACCACTGCACCACCATGGCTCTCTTTTATGATCTGTAGAACATCTCCAAAGATCAGAGAGATGTTCTTCAGATGGTCCCTGGACCTCTAGGTTGAGCCCAAGTGACAGGTGACATGATTTCCTGCTCTCTTGCAGCACAATGCACCCAAGCCCTAAAGGAGACTTGAATATGTGGTTGAAGGAACAAGAGCAAAATAGGGCTCCTTTCCCCCAAACCCTGCAGTCAGCTGGCCACTTCAATGCCATCCCTGCACTGATGGACCTCACCTTTGGAAAAAATGTTAATCTGGATCCCTGGCCCCCAAAATCACTCAGCCCTGCTCCAAGGTCTCTGCCAGAGGCTGGAACTGATGTGACTCTTGGGATGCTGTATCAAAAAAGCAGATCCCCACTGGATGGCATCACAGCAGTGCAAAAAATCCTGCTTCTTTGCCACTATCTAGTGGTAATTCACATTGAAATATGTCATTGGTAAAATATAATTAGAAAATATGATGAAGTAAAACCCAAATTATAACCTTGCTAATATGATTTTTAAAAAAACACCATATAGTCTATCTGACGTTGTTGATATTATAGCTACTAATTTCTGATTCAATTCTTCAAAATTATCCTTTAGTAATTTCATATAATGTTCTTATATGTTATATAATCTTATAGGCTTGCATTTATTCTTCTAAATTTTACAGCCCCTTCTAGTGTCCAGCTTTTAAATCATGAAATTTCTTATTTCGGTTGTGTCTTCCAGAAACCAAAACTGATCTATTTCTCATGAGAAGTTGTTTGTTCCCAACCTCTCCAAATTCCAAAGTCATATTGAAAAAAATGCAATATTCCAAATTTATTTGGACCTTTATTCTGTTTATAGCTTTCTAAACTCAAATTCTTAGCTCTTTGTTGTTCATTTCAGGTTCTCTCAATTTTTAAATTTATAATTAATTTTTTTCTTTTTTGGGGGGTGGTGTTAAAGATAAATTCACCCAATGAAGACTTTACAAACTTGTCATTTTAAAGGTTTCTAAGTTTAGAAGCAGTAAATGAGCAATTTGCAGAAGTGATTAGAAGTGATGTTTGTGATTTTTTTTAGAGGTTTCCACTGTGATTGCAAGCAAGATGGCTAATCCCATCATCTCTGAGTGCTGAAACCCATGTAAAACTGTTATGCTGCATCTCCTCATGAGGAGCAGCCATCCGGAGCTCATATAGGTGATCTCCCATCTTCTCCTTATCTGGAGAGGTTCCAAGAAACTGGTTTACTCACTGGCTTCTTGGCCTTTGTCACAATTGTTGGCAGGGCCATCTTCAGTTAACTCATACCAGCCCCAGAAATCCCATCTAGTGGTAATTTAGATTGTGGTTACCCAATTAAATGTGTTTTAAATAGCTGATAAAACTGATAATTCTAAGTCCTGTTTCTTCTTCCTTTCCTGGACAATTACTTCGTATTATATTTTATCCAGTTCAATTTTGAATTATAGTTTCAGAAGGGAGGATGTGATGTTCTACTTCTTTCATGGTTGGGATCTTGGATTTGATTTCTCAGATGGTTCTCAGTACTTTGTTTCTCTTGCACCAACCTCTATTCTGGTGCCTTTTCGCTGCAATAATGAATATTAAGGGTATGTGAGATTTTTATTAGTCTCCACTCTAAACTGTACACTGTCTATTGCAGAGATCTCGAACCTTAGCAACTTTAAGACTTGTGGACTTCAACTCCCAGAATTTCTCAGCCAGGAACTAGCTTGGTTAGTTGAAGTTGAAGTTGAAGTCGAAGTCCACAAGTCTTAAAGTTGCTAAGATTGGAGACCCCTGGTCTATTGAGCTAGTGAGAAGACAACCCCATGTTTAAGGGACTTCTGGATGAGGATTGCATCAGTTTCTTTTAAAGATGCCAAAATTGAAGCTCTGTTTACAATTGTAATATCAGACCTAGTTTATGAAGAACTAGTAAAACTAGAAAAAAAATTTCATTCCACCAAGCACGGTATGTTTATGGATGGACAATCCCATGTGCTTTTCTTGTTAATGTAATCTTCTCCTGCTCCTCTTCCTTTTATTCCCTAAAGTCCTGTTGATTGCTTTTCTCATCCCAGACCACAAGATGGCAATGGTCTAGGTTCAGCAGGAAATGCAATATGCAAAAGGTACTCTTATTCTATAATATTTTTTTCAGAAAGTTAATGACTTGGCACTGCAGATAATACAATGAATGCCAGAGTAATGCATTTTAGGTTCAGGGAGGAGCAACAATGGTGCTGAAGAAACGAAAAGTCACTAGGACTTTAGAATTCAGACAAGCATCTGACACACAGCACCGCAGACTTAATAATTGTTGATAAGAAAGATAAAAAAAAAGTCTGAATAGTGGATCCGGCAATACCTAGAGACAGCAAAACAGAAGAGAAAGAACTGGAGAAAAATCACAAAATACAAAGACCTGCAAATATAAGTAGAATGATTGTGGTGAAAGAAAGCAAAGGTAATTTCCAGTAGTGGTGGGTGCATTCCCAAAACATTTGGGAAAATCTGAACACCATCAGCATTGACAAAATCCCCATTGGTCAACCAGAAGAGGCAATTTTACTTGAAACAGCTTTGGATGGAATTGGCAGAATGCATCCCTGATCCCCAACTGGCAGTCAGAAGGCATGAGGAATTCATTAATTTCACAACATATAGAATTAGAATTAGAATTCTTTTTTGGCCAAGTGTGGTTGGACACAGAAGGAATTTGTCTTTGTGCAAATGCTCTCAGTGTACATAAAAAGAAAAGATACATTTGTGAAGAGGCATAAGGTACAATGCTTAATAATAGTCATAGGGTACAAAAAGCAATTGAATCATACTAGGAAACAGTCAATATAAATCATAAGGATACAAGTGACAAAGTTACAGTCATACAATCACAAGTGGGAGGGGATGGGCGAGAAGGAGTGATGAGATGATCAATAGCAGTGCAGACTTAGTAAATAGTTGGACAGTGTTGAGGAAATTATTTGTTTAGCAGAGTGATGGCCTTTTGGAAAAAACTGTCCTTGTGTCTTGTTTTTCTGGTGTGCAGGGCTCCATAGCGTCATTTTGAGGGTAAGAGTTGAAACAGTTTACGCCCCAGATGTGAGAGACCTGTAGATATTTTCACAGCCCCCTTTTTGACTCGTGTAGTATGCAGGTCCTTGATTGAAGGCAGGTGGGTAGTAATTGTTTTTTCTACAGTCCTAATTATCCTCTGAAGTCTGTATCTGTCCTGTTGGGTTGCAGAACCAAACCAGCCAGTTATAGAGGTGCAGATGACAGATTCAGTAATAATATAACAGATAATAAAATAGACCTAATCTTGCTTTCAATCGGGAAAATTGAAACGTGACCAGGCCAAGTCCAAAAATGCCAAGGAATTTCTAGAAGCCTGGCACTCTGACAAATCACCCACCAATAGACACATTGACGTTAACAACATCTATAGACTGTACAAAAGAAACAAGAAATCAGCCCAAAAGAGAAGAAAAAGACTCCAGCATCTCTCCACCATTAATCAGCACCTAGATCAGCATAGATTAACTCCAAGGTCAACTTCAGACCAACAATCAAGTAAGCAATACCCCAAATCAAGAAAGTGTCAAAGCGCCATCAGTAAAAGCTCAGCCAAAGAATCCCTAAGACTTCCCACACAGACAAGTCACCAAAATATAAACTGACAGCAAACAGCACTCCTTACTACTGCAACTCTGATGATGTTACCTAGTTAGAGTAATGAAACATCTGCAAGAAAATAAGCCAGCTCAGAGGGCATCAAGGACCCCTCATGGAACCTATATTATTATTAAACAACAACAGCTGCCTATCCCAGGTCCTTGGGAAGGACTTGATGAGAGGATAAAAATGCTGAATCTACTCTAAAGATCTGGCTGACTAAGCAGGGAAGCTCCTGTGGTTGGGGATCAGCCTGGCATTGAGTGCAGGCTGTGCACACAAAATACCTGGAATACCAGAATTTCAGGCTCTTGTTTTAGTCCAGCCATTAGAATCTTAATTATTAGAATAAGAGCAAGATAATAATGGAATTGGAAGGGACCTCAGAGGTCTTCTAATCCAAACCCTTGCTCTAATGGGAAAGCCTATACCCGTGATGGCGAACCTAAAGCACATGTGCTACAGGTGGCATGCAGAGCCATTTGTGCAGGCATGCGAGCCCAGCGGTGGGATTCTACCAGTTCGCTCCTATTCTCTACAACCGGTTGTTAACATTCTAAGCAGTTCGGAGAACCGCTTGTTAGAAGAAATTACTGGCCTAATCCTGTAAGGAAGGCAGGAAGGAAACATTCTGGTGTTGCTTATAGAAACTGCCCCTCTGTTAACCCTTATTACTTTCTTGACAGGACTAGACTTCCTATCTCAGGAACGTCTTTGGAGTTTTTTCCCCTCCTTTGCTGGTACTTTGCTTGTGTGGAGTGACCAAAGTTACAATGGCACTGAAAAAAGTGACTTATGACCATTTTTCACACTTACGACTGTTGTAGCATCCCCACAGTCAAGAGAGCCCAGGTGAGGAGATGCGTGCCTCGATGTGAGTGATATTGAGCTGGCCACGCCCATCCAATAACATGACCACCAAGCCACGCCCACCAAGCCACGCCCACAGAACCGGTTGTTAAAAATTTTGAATCCCACCCCTGTGCGATCCCTTGCCAAACTTACCTGCACTGCACATGTGCACGGCTCCCAGCTGATTTTTGGCCCGTTTGAGGCCATTTTCACCCTCCTGGAGGCTCGAAGGAAGCCTCTGCAGCCTTGGGAGGCCGAAAAACAGGCCTTCTAGAAATACCGGAAGTGCCAAAATGGGCCCATTTTCAGCCTCCTGAGACTTCCCTTGAGCCTCCAGGAGGACAAAAATGGCCTCTCCCAAGCTCCAGAGGCCCTCCGGAGGCTGAAAACAGGCACTTCCGGTATTTCCACAAAGCCCGTTTTTCAGTCTCCCGGGGCTGCAGATACTTCCTTCGAGCCTCCGGGGAGGCGAAAACAGCCTCAAGCAGGCCAAAAATCAGTTTGGAGGCGTGGGCATGTACAGTGTAGATAAGGGGGTGGGGTGAGGGTATTGCACATGCATGCACAGGGGGGTGGGACCCATTGCATTGTGGGTGCTGGCATGCATGCCATTGTGGGCGCGCATGCTTTTGGCACACTACAGCAAAAAGGTTCACCATCACTACCCAATACCATTTCAGGTGAATGATTGGCCAGTCTCTTTTTGAAAGCCTCCAGTGATGGAGCACCCACAACCTCTGAAGGCAATTTCTGTTCCATTGGTTGACCGGTCTCTCCGTTGGGAAATTTCTCCTTCATTCTCAGTTGCTTCTCTTCCTTAGTTAGTTTCCATCCATTTTTTTTTCTCATCTTGCCTTTTGCTGCTTTGGAAAGTAGTTTGACCCCCTCATCTTTGTCAAAGCCCATCAAATTTTGGAACACTGCTATTATGTCACCCCTAGTCCTACTTTTCATTAGACGAGACATACCCAATTCCTGTAAACATTCTTCATATGTTTTAACCTCCAAACTACTAATCATCTTTGTGTATGTCTTCTCTGCACTCTTTTCAAAGTCTCAACATCTTTTGTTTTATATTGTGGTGACGAATATTGAATGCAGTATTCCAAATGTGGTCTTACTAAGGCTTTGTAAAGTGGCATTAGAAACTCACGTAGATCTTGATTCTATCCTTCTATTAATGCAGCCTAGGATTGCATTGTTGTTGTTGTTTTGGCTACTGCTGCACACTGTTGGCTTAGATTTAAGTCAGGGGTGGGATTCAAATTTTTCAACAACCGGTTCTGTGGGCATGGCTTAGTTGGTGGGCGTGGCTTGGTGGTCATGTTATTGGATGGATGTGGCCAGCTCAATATCACTCACATGGAGGCACATATCTCCTCGCCTGGGCTCTCTTGACTGTGGGGATGCTGCAACAGTTGTAAGTGTGAAAAATGGTCATAAGTCACTTTTTTCAGGGCCATTGTAACTTTGAATGGTCACTCCACACAAGCAAAGTACCAGCAAAAGAGGGGAAAAAAATCCAGAGACGTTTCTGAGACAGGAAGTCTAGTCTTGCCAAGAACATAATAAAGGTTAATGGAGAGGCAATTTCTGTAAGCAACACCAGAATGTTTCCTTCCTGCCTTCCTTACAGGATTAGGCCAGTAATTTCTTCTAACAACCGGTTCTCGGGTGCAAACCAGTAGAATCCCACCCCTGATTTAAGTGATTGTCCACTAGGACTCCAAGATCCCTCTCACAATTATTGTCATTAAGCCAGGTCTCACCCGGCTTGTACAATTGGTTTTTCTTGCCTAAGTGTAGAACCTTGCTTTCAACTACATTGAATTTCATTTTTTTAGATAGTTGTGAGAGCCTCTTGGGAATCATCCTCAGCAGTGGTGAGATTCAGGTTTTTTTAACTACCAGTTCTGTGGGCATAGCTTGGGGGGCATAGCAGGGAAAGGATACTGTAAAATCTCCAATCTGAGGTGGTATTTTCCAGTTCTCCAAACTACTCAAAATTTCCACTACCAGTTCTTCAGAACTGGTCAGAACCTGCTGAATCCCACCTCTGATCCCCAGATGAATCAGATCATTAATATGTCTTGTACCATGAACTTTGGATCCTTATTAGTTCAAAGGTGAGGACTTCCCTCATTTGACTTCAGCACACATTTATATTGTGGCTTTGTCTGATGAGTTTAGGCTCTTACTCTGTCTTGTATTGCAGACTTCATTGGTCTTTTGACTCAAACTGAGGAGAATCCATTGCTGTCAATTTTCAAAGATGATGTTATAAAAAGTAGAAAGAAGAAACCTCATTAGTGTTTTGAGGATTGGCAGATAATTTTTCTTTGTTCTGCAAGCGCATCTGAGAAAAATTGCGCCGATATGGAGCTCTTCATTCAGTGACCCAGAGGAATCAGAGATTAGGCCAAGGAAGGTCAGCATTGATTGTCAAATTGATCGAAACACAATAACAAGATCAATCCATTTAAGGAGCGCAGATTTACAACCTCCACCAGTGGGAGATCGAGACCGGCTCATTCTGCTGAAACATTGCAAGGAGATGCCTCTGGTTCATTTGAATGTCCAGCGATTCCTCAAGGAAGACGTCAAATTGAGGGGCATGTTTCCATTTGTAAACAAGGCCAGGATGGTCTGGTGCACATTAGATCACTTTCTTTCCCTCTGAGCAGCCTGAAGGTAATGTCCTGAAGAGCTGCCACCTCTGAGTATATATATCAGATTCTTTAGCAGTTAGTCTGCAGGGCAGGGCAGAGCACCCTAAGTCGTCCAAGACTGGTCAAGACCTCTTGGCCATCACCTTTAAAACTCATCAAGCCTCTTGGCCGTAATACCAACTCTGACTGGCCCCACCAACCCCATCTATTCTCTGCCTTCTGAATCCCAGCTGATCGGCTGGGTCTTCTTTGGTTGCCCTGCACAGGAAAACGGAGCTGGAAAGCAGCTTAGTGGGGTGGGGAGGGAATGGGGTTTTGCAGTATCCTTCCCCTGCCACGTCCACCAAGCCAAACCACACCCACCAAGCCATGCCCACAGAACCAGTTCAAAATTTTGAATCCCACCACTGCGGCAGGGGTGTCAAACACAAGGCTCGTAAGCCACACTGGCCCAAGATGTGGTCAGATCCAGCTTGCGGGGCCATCCTGGAAAATATAAGGGGTCTGCCCATATCACTTCAGCCTGATCTATCCAATGGGAAGAGGAAATATGTTGGCAGTTTGGGGAGTGGTGTCAAGCTGGCCATACCCACCCAGCTGGCCACACCCACCCAGTCAGCCATGTCTCCCCTCCCCTCCCCGAGGTCAACCACAGTCCTCATGTGGCCCTCAGTGAAATTGAGTTGGACACCCCTGCTGTAGTGTCTTTAACAGTGTGATTTGAACTGATAACACTTTATTGTTACTGATGGTTGTTGTGTAGATTTATTTTCTTGTCTTCTATCAGCTAGCACAATAAAATGTGCATAATAGCATTTCCAACCCCAAGTGCAAAACTTGATTTGGGATTGTCCACATCGCAAATGAATGAATGAGTCCTCTAATAAGAGAGGTGTGGGGGCAATAATCTAGTTAAGACGCTCTGCCATTAATTTTAATTTTATTTGACATAGCCAATGTACTTCTAAATGCAATTCTGCATTTTGTCATTCTGAATTTTGGCCCCATCTTACCCGACCAAAACAAACCGACTCTTTGGTCTTGGGAAAGGGGAATTGGTTGGCTAGCTGTGAACTGGAGGCAAGTATTGTACCAGCCTTAAATAGGACTAGCTGGAGCATACAGGGGTTGCTTTTTCCATGATGGACACATTATCATCTAGTTGCCGTTCCATTTTGCTTTTTTTTTTTTTTTT
>BHFT01036105.1:0-15914 GCA_004320025.1 Laticauda laticaudata | reverse complement strand
TTTTTTTTTTTTTTTTGGTTGTCCAATCTTTTATTTTATTTTTATTTTTTATTGATTTATTGATTTGATTTGATTTGTCAATTGCTGACAAGATAATAGGTATTCTGACCCAGGCTTCCTAAACCATAATTACTCACATTCTTATTTTAAAAACAAGACTTATTTTATTGCAACACTGGGAATTGTTTTCACTCCCAGCCGGAATTAATCTCAAACAGTGCCCTGAGTTAAGCACCCACCTTTCAGTTCTGTGAAGTGCTGCCAAAAACAGAAGTATCAAATGAACTAGAAAAGAAATCAATCGAACTACAAAAGAAACCCAACCAGAGTACAAAGAGCTTCAAGGATGACTCTGAACTGATTGAACTACATTGCTTCCTGCAAAGGTTTCATTATCTTGGCCTGACTTTCATACCTTATGGGAGGGGCAACCACCTCCCAGCCTTACTCCCGAGTTTCCCCTTCTGCTTCAGTTGCTCTCGCCTCCTAGTAGCTCTGTGCACACACGCACTGGGAACAGGCTCCCCTTGTTCCTCTACCTCACTGCTCTACCTCTACCTCACTGCTCCGAAGGCTCTTAAGGCAGCACCCCACTTTCAGATAGTCCTGGCCCCATCTCTACGTCGGATGCAGGACCCTTGTCCAATTCCTCTCCAGACTCCCTGACTGGTCCCTGTTCTTCCCCATTGTCCAACTGTGCTGCGTCTGCATCGGCTGACGGTGAATCACAACAATAGGGATAAGTATAAACATGAGTAAGAATCCAGGAAAAAGGTACATATAAATGGGGATTATAAGACAGGGACGGTAGGCACGATTGTGCACTTATGCTTATGTGGATGTTGGATGATAGTTATTAGATAGATCTTAACTCCAAATGAACATTCTCAGGAATAAGTAGAAGGGGTTTTTTTCGGCCAGACTGGACTCCTGATCCATCTCAGAAAGAGGGAATTTTCAGTTGTGTAAAACGATCAGCTGAAGATGTCTTTCCAGGCACAGAGATGCTCTCAGGTGCTGGCTTTGCACCCACTGGCATCCACCGCCAGCCTTCCTGGCGAAGAGCAGGTTCTCTTGCCAGGAATTCACCTGGCCTGACCTGGTGCTTTTCTGGGCACCCGGCTTCCTTCCTTCCCACTTTGCTGAGGTCAGCCTGTTTGAGAGCACTTTCATGCCATTACCCCATCACTGACACACAAAGTGGTTTAAGCAGTAAATAACAAAAGGTTGTAGCTTTGGAATTCGTGTAATAATACTCTTGGCTTCGGAGCTCTTTTAGCATGTGGCTCGGTGCCTCTTCACCAGGATCCAGTTCTTGTATAATTTTTTATTTTATTTTTTACAACAAACATACAAAACAACAAATAAAACCTTCTTTCAGTTGTACAGTGTGTCGGTTTGATAAATATATCCTGTGCACAATATCTATAGTCTTTTCTTCTTAACTTTACATTCATATTGTATAAATCAACTTTTTTTCATGTCATATTATATCATTATTATACTGTCATTAAAATTTTAATTTCAATTCCAAATTATCTTTAAGAGCAAATCTCAATTCTTACTGAGCTTTATTCATGACATAACTTATTCAAAAATAATCAATTATAATATATCATTACTGTTACGTTATACTTCAATTTCTTACTTTTCTGTCTAACCATTGATAAAATGAATCCCATATCTTATAATACTCTTTTTCTTCTTGCTCTCTAATTGCTAATGTTAGTCTACTCATTTCTGCACATTCCATTATTTTCTTAATCACTTCCTCCTCTATTGGAATTTTCTCATTTTTCCAGTTTTGAGCAAATACAATTCTATCTGCAGTTAAAACATTAATAATCAGATATGTTATTCCTTTATTGTAACCTTCGGGTAAAATTCCCAATAAAAATATCTCTGATTTTAAACCTATATGCTGTTTTATCATTTTTTTCCAACCATGTGTGTATTTTAGTCCAGTATCTTTTCGCTTCTATGCATGTCCACCACATATGGTCATATGATCTAGGTTTCTGATGACATTTCCAACACTTCGCCGATTTATCCTTGAACATCTTTGCTATTCTTGCCAGGGGTAGGATCCAGTTCTTGAACGCCTGGTTGAGCCTGGCCTGTGAAACAACTCCAGACCTGTCGTTACTCTGTGTTCTCCTTCGGTTAGATTGCAGGGAAGTGAGGGGATGTGGCTCCTTGCATGGGCGCAGCATAAACATTTGGGCTGGGCTGGGCTCTAGCAAGCGAAGATGTTTGCTGAGAGATCGGTCCACTGAAAGAGAAGCTTTCAGGCTGCTGCCTGACATGAAGGTTTTTTTTTTTGGCCGGGCAGCAGAAGTCAGGAAAGTTTCTCATCTGGAAAGACTCCTGAGTCAGCAACCAGCTGCCCATGCAAAGAGACTCCAGTCCTCTGCTGGAAATGGGCACTTTCCCATGTCTGTTCTAGCCATTTGAACCCTGGGTGGTTTCCCATTCAATCCACAGGGCAGCATGGGGACACCCTCTAAGTCTGGGTCAGGCCAGCCCTTCTGTACCTGAGGACAGCGTATACATGTAGGTATCATGTTTCCCTCTCAGTCTTGGGAAATAGGCAGGAGACCTTGTGTCCTCCAGTGTCTCATGGGACACCAATTGCAGGTCCTGCCAGTTAGAAGCTTGCCAAGGTTTATTTCCATGTCCAGGTTGGAAAAGTGTTGCTGAAGCATCATCCACAGAGATTTGAACAGCACACATGGGAACAGTTGCTCTTCAGCAGGGAGGAGGGCAGTGGTGGGATTCAAATGTTTTTACTACTGGTTCTATAGGCGTGGCTTGGTGGGCACGGCAGGGGAAGGACACTGCAAAATCCCCCTTCCCTTTCCTTCCCTCCCCACCCCACTAACCTGCTTTCCAGCTCCCTTCTCCTATGCAGGGCAACCAAAGAAGACCCAGCCGATCAGCTGNACCCCACTAACCTGCTTTCCAGCTCCCTTCTCCTATGCAGGGCAACCAAAGAAGACCCAGCCGATCAGCTGGGACTCGATGGGAGGCAGAGAAGAGATGGGGGCCAGGCCAGTCAGAGGTGGGATTTGCTGGTTCTCTGAACTGTTCAAAATTTCTGCTACCGGTTCTCCAGAACTGGTCAGAACCGGCTGAATATTCACCTCTGGAGGGGAGTCTTGTTGAAACTTTTAAAGGGCTGCTTTGCTAGATTCCGAACATTTTGGAGACAGTTAGCATTAACATTTGCAAAAGAGATTTTTGGAGAAAATATTTTTGAGTAATTTCAGCTTATGTTTTAAAACATTTCAGGTCATCAAGGAATGCTTATATTCTTCTCCATGAGTTCTGGGAAACAAAAATGATTACCTGCTTTTAAATGACATATTCCATTTTTAAGATGACCACAAATGACTGACTTTTTTGAACCTGCTAAGCTTTCAGTGGGCACAAATGAGCATCTTCCTTCTCCTCTTTGTATGCATTTGCACGCACTGAGTAGAGAAACAAATACACACAGGTGCTTGACAGAGGTTTGACAAACATTAAAGGAAAGACAGGGAGTTTACCTGGGAACATGGGCTGAAGATATCAAAGGAGGTGGAAGCTCTATGCATTCAGCAGAAATCCTCCACCGTGTTAAAATGTGTCAGTTGGACATATGTCTCTGCAGTTCTCCATGTTGCTTTAGACCAGGGGTATCCAAACTTGGCAACTTTAAGACTAGTGGACTTCAACTCCCAGAATTCTGAGAGTTGAAATCCACAAGTCTTAAAATTGCCAAGTTTGGAGACCTCTGCTTTAGATCCAGGAAGCCACCTTGGGAGCAGCTAGCCTGGATAAAAAAAAATTTAGATCTCCCCCTCCCCCTTTTATATGCATGCATTTGATTTGTTGAATCAAAATGCTTAGTGATTGGTTGCAAAAGCTTCACTTGTCTATTGGGTTTTAAAGTCACCAAGAACTTCAGATTTCTTAGTCCACTACCTTCGTCATCTTCCCCACTGAAGCCCATTTAGATGGGTTAGGACTGCTGGTTGGAAGTTTGAGGCACTGCAGGGCCAGCTCATTTCTGAGGCTGAAAGAAAGCCTCAGAAAGAAGACAGGTCCTTTTCCCACAAGGGTGGTCATCAGAGATGGGGTCAAACATCTATGTTGCAGCCCCACATACTTGGGTACTTGCAATCCAAAGAAGAAAAGCTAGAACAAGCCAGAGTACTCACCCTGGCTTGTACTGGGATATTTTTGTTCCCTGTGGCTTTGCTTTCTTTCAGAGTAAATTTTCCTACTACAGTACTTCTTGTTGCCATTTATTATTTCATGTAGTGGTTTTCAGTTTTGCTATAAGTAGGGCCTCTCTGAGTCCTGTTGGATTGGAGTTGTAAAAACTCCCGCAAACAAGGAAACAAGCAAATAAGTATTTCCTTCTTTCAGCTGATTTATCTAAATAAGGCTTGCTCTTAAAACTAATGACCAAAAATTGGCAAAATAGATGGTTAATACTTTGTAGTTAGCTTATGTTGCAGCTTGGCCAGTTTCTCATTTGTGCATCCTCCACACTTGCTGGATTTTTTCTTTTCTTTTCTCGTGCTAAAAGTTCAGTCCTATGGACTCAAAAACCTGCCATAACCCTCTTCGAAGCAAATATGCATCCAGTGAATAAATATGGATACCAAGAAAACATGCTTTAATTAATCAGAGATTCTTAACATCAATAACTTTGCTCAATAATGACTTTAGGAATAGACCCCCTCAGAATCCCTACTGTCTGAAAAGCCGCTCCAGGTGACCTTGAGGCATAACTGCAACTCGGAGTCTACTGAGATAAGTGGTGCGCCTGATTTATACTTTTATGATCCCATCAGCTGCATAGATCTGCCTGGGCTGTGTTTTGTATGCTCCTGTTGTCTGAAACTCACACCATCGCAGCTGATGGGGAGGTGGCTACAATTGGTTTGGATTTTCCTGGCTGCAGTTCCTCGCTTCCGCATCATACCCAGATACAGTTGCTTTCACTGGATTAAGTTACTATTTGGATGATAAGAAAATCAGTATTCAGTGATACAGCTTTCTGTTCATCACTGACATACATATGTCCTCAATAAAAGATGTGCTTGTTTCCAAGACCAGACCAGCTTCAAAGCTGGTGGTAGCACCTATTGACTTGGGTTGGTTGATCCAGAACTATCATGTTTTCCCCAAAATAAGACCCTGCCTGATATTTTTTTTGCCACCAAAAAAAAAGGCACCAGGTCTTATTTTCAGGGGATGTCATCCACTAACCAACCTCACTTGTGCACGTTGCCCCCACCCCCTTTTCCCTGTCAGAGGCCTTCAGGAACTTCTTCTTCTGCAGCTGGCAAGGCTTTCCTGAAGGCCTCTGCAGCTGATAACAGACCTCCAGATCCATCCAGAGCTTTCTCATCAGCTGCAGAGGCCTTCAGGAAAGCCTTGCCAGTCTTGCCAGCTGCAGAAGAAATGGTTCAGCAAGGCAGGTGTCGGGGTGTGTGAGGCCTGGCTAAACTGTCCAAAGGTAAGTAGTAGGGCAGCTCCAACCCCCCCATCCCCAACCTAATTTAAATTTTATCCATCCACTCTGGAGTGGGCTGGATCTTAATTAGGGCTTGTTTTGGGGAGTAGGGCTTATATTGGGTGCATGTGTAAAAATCAAGCTAGGACTTACATTCAGGGTAGGTCGCATTTTCAGGGAAACAGGGTAAACAGGATTGGGCCTAAATAGTTATGGTATAAAACAGTATCAGAAAGGTTTTTTAAAAAAGGAAGGTAGCAGCAGCAATAATGGCCTATTTCTTGATTACTCATACAAGAACCTCCCCCCCCCCCTCCATGAATGGGACTCTGTAGCCNCCCCCCCCCCCCCTCCATGAATGGGACTCTGTAGCCAACAGCAGTTGAGAAGGTAACTGGAGTCTTTATGTGCAAAGAACACAACACAATGACTTTGCCAGCTCAAATATGTGTATTGTCTGGCATGCAAATTATGAGCCAATCAGACCACTTAAGTAACTCTGAGGTAGAGCCTGAAGGGGACTTCTCTGCATTGAAAAAAATAATCAGAAATGATTTTGTTCATAGGCTGATCTCAATATCTGGTCATTCCTTTTTCTGACATTCTGTTGATCAGCTTGTGAATGCCACTGCTCATGGGAACAACTGCTTGACTGTAAAAAGCCTTAAGGAGAGAAAGTCCCCTAAAATTCCAAGGACTCACAGAATATAAAAAAGAAGATCTGGAAAAGAGCACAATTGAGGGACATTGAGAAAGGTGGAGGAGCATTCCATGATCCAAGGTTTGTTTTGGGTTTGACTGGCCTTATTCAACCAAACGTCAGATGTTGATGCTGAAGCCACAGTTCAGACTTGAATTCATTTCATTTATATTGTTGTAACATGAATCCTGTATGGATTGTTCTCCTCCATCTCCTCTTTCCAGGCCCTGTCTTTGTGGTCTTGAGGAAACCAAAGCCTTGGAAGCTGGTTAGACTATGGTTGATTTTGTGAATCACAGAGTGAGCAGATTGAAAGGGAAAACAAGGCCACTTAATTGTCTCATGAAAGTATTTTGAAATGTAGGTTTTTTATCTTTTGAATATGTAAAAGCAATTTCAAGTGTAAATGATTTAGTGACCAGGAATTTAAAACATAATATGCAGGTGAGAAGATTGACTTTTGATCTATTTGTTTGATCTGCCTGCTGCATAAGGCGCATTTAGAACTGTTAAGTCCTTATATTCCAGCAATTTATATACCATTATAAATGCTTTTCTTGAAGAATCCCTACTGCTCCACAACAACACGTTTCCTGGACATCACGTCTCAGTTTTTCTTCTTTTCTTAATAAACCTGCATGCTCTGAAGTGCAAAATCAACAGAGCTAGCTATTTTCTCAAAAATTGTAAGATCTCAGGCTTACTTTATACATTTTATTTTTTGAGTGTAGTGAATACAACTGATATCATGCAAGTTATTCAACAAAGATTAGAGTAGAAACTGCTCAATGAAGTTTGTTAACTGCACAACTGGTAAATCCACAATTGTGTCATTGTAACCGGTAGCAAATGAAGTGGTCCTTTGGAAAGAGATACTCAAGAATTGGCATGTATTTATTCATTATACTTTTATCTTACCTTTTCATTATTTTTAGCCTTTTGCAATCTCTGAGTGATTTAAAAATGTCCTGAAAAAAATTAATCAGGAACTTGTTAACCATTTCTGAAGCAATAACGGCTGGGTTAGAAATGAGATGTGGTCCCTATAGGACAGGGGTCCCCAAACTTGGCAACTTGAAGACTTGTGCACTTCAACTCTCAGAATTCTGGGAGTTAAAGTCCACAAGTCTTAAAGTTGCCGAGTTTGGAGACCTCTGCTATAGGAGCTACCTCTGTAAATTTTACAAATGTGCCCTTCCTTTTTTTTTAATACGTGTCAGTTTGCCTGAAGGAACTTCCACTTCTTCTTAAGCATTCTCTACCGTGGCGGGTTCTGTACAGCCGAAAGGATCTAAGAGGAGAAACCTGGGCTCGTAATCCTCTGGGAGAGCAACACTCCATCTGACGGCTTCAGCTGTTGGCAGGGGATCTTTTGTTGTAGGCACCTTCATTCATTGTCCTGCCTTAGATACCAGCTATTAAAATGTGGGCAGTGAGCCTCAGGAACAAAAAAATTTGGACAGCTGTAGTGCATTGCTGAAATTCTGCCATTGGAGAGAGGGGGAAAAACCTTTGCATTCCATTTCTAGGATGTAGAAATCCCTCATCTGTTTATTTTATTTGTTTGATTTGTCAATTGCTTACAAGATAACAGGTATAAGAATAAACATGAGTATTATGAAAGTACATGAGAGTAATTAGGACTGCAGAAAAAACAGTTACTACAATCTGCCTCCCATCAAGGACCTGTATACTGCATGAGTCAAAAAGAGGCTGTGAAAATATTTACAGACCCCTCACATCCCAGACATAAACTGTTTCCACTCCTTCCCTGAAAACGACAGTATAGAATTTTGCACATAGACACGAGGGGAGTTTTTCCTCAAATGCCATCACTTTGCTAAACAAATAACATTGCTAAACAAATAACTCAACACTGTCCAACTATTTACTAAGTCTGCACTACTATTGCTATTAATCTTCTCATCATTCCTTATCACCCATCCCCTCCCACTTGTGAGTGTATGACTGTAACTTTGTCACTTGTATCCTTACGATCTATATTGACTGTTTCCTAGTATGATTTGATTGCTTATTGCACCCTATGACTAATATTAAGTGTTGTACCTGATGATTCTTGACTATTAACGAATGTATCTTTTCTTTTATGTACACTGAGAGCATTTGCACCAAGACAAATTCCTTGTGTGTCCAGTCACATTTGGTCAATAAAGAATTCTATTCTATTTGGACAGGATGCTATTTGTTGTGCTGTCTTCAACCACATGGCTGTTGCTACATATGGACCAATCAGTAGTTGCTTTGGTCCATGTTCACTCAAAGTTGCAACAAGTTTCAGATGCCAGCCTTTTCCCAAGTCTTCCATTATTTGGATTTGATGGGTGGGTGTTGGCTCTGAAAACCTGAGCCATTTTCAGAATTGGATGTGCAGCTGACTCAGCAAAGGGGATTGGGGATTGGGGGGTCACCTGCAAAAGTGGATGAAATGCAGGTAATGACAAATCCCAAACTGTAGAGGAGTATAAGTGCAAGAACCTTTTAGTAAACCAGGAAGAAGAGGAAGATCAAAATAACCCTGACTTGATTCTGGTTGGCATAAAAGGGGACAAAGGGATGTCCTGGCAGAGCTTCAAGATTCTGTGATTGTTATGAAGACAAAGAGGAAAAAAAAAAGGATCAAAGGAGACAAAATTTGATTGGCTTTGAAAGCCAGAGCATAGGATATTTGGAAAGTCTCTTTGTGTAAAAGGGGAAGGGGGGATTCTTGTCCCTCCCTGCAATTCAAACTGAGGCATAGAGTTTACCATTCCACATTCACTCCTGGCTTCAACATTACTTTGCTTTATCACAAATCCAAATTAACTGTCTTTATACTGATGGGCTTCAGGACTTCAAATTAATCATCTTTTTCCTGTTCTGTATTCTGTACAGTGGTAGATTTGTCTTCTGTACAGATGCAGATAGATAAACTCAACAAGACGTCCATAACAAAGTACTTTTATTGGTTCATCCGGTATCCTTATAACTCACATTTATGATGAAATTCTTCTTTAATGATCAGTCCTTTGCATATCTGTCTTGTAGGTAAAAAGATGATTATCTGCTATCCCTTTTCCTTCATCTCGTAGCGGTAGAAATAGACCAGTTACCACGAGTCTGTGAGTTCAGCCAAGAGCGAAGAAAACTCCCCCAATCCCTCGAGGGTCAATTTAATGACCAATCAGGATTACAGATGTAGCCACGTGACATGGACTACATTTCCCAGGATACCTTAACTACATTTACCATGATGCATTCCCTTAAGGGGACAGTTCACAATTGCTACCTAACTATTCAATTCCCATACACTGGCTGGACAGCACAGTGATTATATGTAACCCAGAGGTCTCCAAACTTGACAACTTTAAGACTTGTGGACTTCAACTTCCAGAATTCCTCCTCCAGTCATGTTAGCTCAGATATTCTAGGAGTTGAAGTCCACAAGTCATCAACTTGCCAAGTTTGAAGACCCTTCCTCTAACCAATCAAGTAGACTTGATCTACCTCAGAGGACTGAGTTACTATTTGTTTGGAATTGGACGAAGGCATGCCCAACTCTCCTAAGCCTTGCTGGAAGGTGGAATTTTTTGAAAAGGGAATTAATTGAAAGGTAGTTTATTAACTACTTGCATTTCTTCATGTTTAGCGTAATGATTGACACAAGCTCCATGAGGCAGACTGTGTGCATAGATTTCTGTTGCTTTTGTTTCTAATGTTTGCACAATCTTGCATTCTTGGCCTGGTTTTGCTTTTCTCCCAGGACTAGAGAAGAATTGTTCCAAAGGGCAGCAGTGACCCACTTCTTGTGGCACCACCATGGTTTCTTTCAGAGATTGTAAGAGAGGTTGTCCCTGAATCTTTAGACAAATGATGGAAAAATATTCCTCCTGTGATGGGTGCACGCTTGTAAATTAAATCATCAGATTGTTTGCTCCCTGGGAAGGGCAACTAAACAATGTCTTCCTCTGGCTAACAATTTGGACCTGATGATGATGTGACAGGTCCCTAAATCTTGTTCAAATCCTGCAAAAAAAGCATTGGTGAACTGAAAGTTGTGGACTTGGAGCAGCTGTCAGATGTGAATCTGTTTCTTTGTTATTTCTTGGCATTAGTTCTAGTCTTGCTCTGTAGAACCAGGCTAGAAGAGAAGAGAAAAGAGAGAATAGAATAGAACAGAACAGAACAGAACAGAAAACAGAATAGAATTCTTTCTTGGCCAAGTGTGATTGAACATACAAGGAATTTGTCTTTGGTGCAAATACTCTCAGTATACATAAAAGAAAAGATACATTTGTCAAGAGTCAAGAATCATGAGGTACAACTCTTAATGAGAGTCATAGGGTACAAACAATCAATCAAATCATACTCGGAAACAGTCAGTATAAATCGTAAGGACACAACCGACAAAGTTACAATAATACAGTCACAAGTGGGAGGGGATCGGCGATAAGGAGCGATGAGAAGATTAATAGTAATAGTAACGCAGACTTTGTAAGTAGTTGGACAATGTTGAGGGAATTATTTGTTTAGCAGAGTGATGGTGTTTGGGAAAAAACTGGATGACCCTCTTCAGTTGAGTCTCACATGGTTCACGAATAGTGCACTGAGAACAGTGTTTATATACCAGGGCAAACAGACAGAGGGTGGGATTAGTGCAAAAAATGGGTGAGGCCACCTATTTCTCCCCAAGGACCCCTTTTCTTTCTTTCTGATATGCATGCTATTCTCCATTCCTCTTAGCCCAGAAGATTGCTGGAAGACAACAGCCAACAGCCTTTTGCCAACAGCCCTGAAATATTGGTTGAAAAATGCTGAGGGATGCATGCATTAGATTTGGGTCATAAGATCTCAACCTCTTGCTGAGCTGCTCTCTCTTCAGCATTTTTGGTTTGTCTCTTGAAGGAGCTGATGCCGCCGAGGTGGTGGGATTCATGTCACCAAAGGGAAGAAGCAAATCCAGGACAAGCTCCTCTTGGCCCTTTCCCCACCATGTTCTCTGAAGAGGACATCCCTCGGGCCCTCTCTGGCACTTGCTGAGAAAAGGCTGAAGGGGCTCCAAAGCCAAGGGAGGGGAAGAAAGGTTTGTGCAGGGCAGGGGAGGGCTTTCACTGTTACAAGCCAGGAGACCAAAGTAATTGTGAGAGAAAACTTCTTTTGATCTTCCTTTGCAGTGAAGCACCACTTGGGAGTTTGATGTGACTCCCCTTCGATTAACTTTTCTGCTCCCAGAATCTGCGTACAAAAATACGAGTAAAAAGAACGGAAAAGACACCCGAAGTCGGACGTCCTAACATATTGGTTTGTTTGTGCGGGTGTGTCATGCCCCTGTTGGAGTCCAATTCTGAAGGAGAGGTGGAATAGCTGACAGGGAGTGGGAGTGTGACTCCGGTGGCTGTGGAGGAAACTGGGGAAGGACGTAGTCTGGCTGGGCATTCAGAGGAAGACCCAGGCCCAACCCCCATTCATCCTAGGGTATGCAGGGAGGAATGGAGAAGGGAGCAACATGAGTTACAGGGGAGAAAAGGGCCCTGATTCCCTTCATTAACTGCAGTTGGGAAAACAGGATTTAAAAAGGGTGTTTGTGCATAGCACCTTGCTGGAAGCAAAGTGTGCATTATCTTAGTTTGTCAAGTCTTATCTGGGTTCCATTGTCCTCACAACTGTGTGTTTTGTTATCTTTTGAAGTCTGCAATTTCTTATCCTGCCTTGTCTCCTTAATTGCTGCAGCGTGGTTTGTCTTGGTTTTTATTTATAATTTAGATGTACTTTGGGTTCGGACTGAATTTCTTTCCTTTAAAAACTGTTCTTGGGAGAATTTTTTTTCCAGCCTATGATAACTGGACATTGGGGGCCAAGTTGGAGGTATTAAGGGGACTTGGTCTACTTTTGTGACTTTGTTGTTTTTGTGCCACGCCCCTTAGGGTCATCACAGGGTGTGTATGTGTGTCCTTAATCCCAACAAATTGGGCTCCCCCAAGACATGAAGCTCCAATTGCGTGACCGTTGTTGAGATGGACAGAGGTGTTCTGAGTCTCTGCATTTGAGAATATTATCCTGGCTGCATTCTTTTTGTAACAAGACTTGTGCATGTTTTATAATGATTTTATTACCCTTTTTTATCATCATTCCCTTGCTTAAGAGGGTGCTAAGAAGCTGAGGACTACTTGGAGTAGGTTGTCCCTTTTGCAAAGAAAGATGAGAAAACTGCAAAAGTACTGTGTCATTCTGGGTCTTCCTGAAGGTCACTAGAAAGTCTGAGGGGAATCCAGGGGCTTTTGTCACCCAAGAGTTGACACTTACACAACACACACACATACATACAGAGGTCTTTCACACACACCCCTCAACATCCAGGAGAAGGGTAGGCAAAGCCCCTGCATTGCGCTGGGAAGGGAGATTAAGAAGTGGGTCATATCTCCTTCAGCTGATTGAAACAGAAATCTGGAAGTGGGACATCTGGTTTGATGAGGGGGGGGGCAATCTCTCTCTCTCTCTCTCTNGAGGGGGGGGGCAATCTCTCTCTCTCTCTCTCTCTCACACACACACACACACACAGAGGGAATGACATGAATGGACCCAGGGGAAATCACAATGCCTTTTGTCCCAGAGCTGGGATTCCAGCACAGGCTATATAGGGAGAGCTTCTTCCACTCGATCTGGTGGGATGCGACCTTCTCGGTCTGACTAGGAGAAATGGTCCTGGAACAGCCTTTGCCTGCCTCCTGGGCACACACAGGCATGGGTCAGGGTGGGTGCCATTGAAGGGAGCTTTGCTCTATGCTCTATGGGGGTGGGGTGGAAAATGCCCCCACAGGCCTTCCATACCTTATCCTGCTTTACCTCCCCTAATGAATATTCAAAAGCTGCAGTTGGCCAGAGCAAAAAAAATAGCAAGGTGACATGAAAAAACACACTCCATCCCTCTGGACTCTGGGTGGGTTGGGGATGGGGGCTGGTTTTGCTTGTTGGAGAAGTGAAGGACCCCCCCTCTCTCTCTCTCTCCCCCCCCCCCANCTCCTTTGATCCTGGAGGAGAAAACGGCCGGGATATTTCCTAGGCATGGGCGGCAGCTGCTTTGATGCCTGCAGGATGGCCTCTCCAGCCTCCTCCAGAGCTGTGTTGCAACCAGCATGTGCTGGAAGAGGGGGGGGGCCGACAACAATGTTTGCTGTGGTTCCTGCAGCAAGACTGAACACTCAGCATAAAGGGCGCACTGTTGATCCAGCAATGCAGGCATTGTTTCTCCCGCCAGGCAGCAGTGAAGGGTCTCCATGGTAAATTTTGCTCTCCCTCCTCCTCCTCCTCCTCCCTTCTTTCTTTCTTTCTTTCTTTTTTTCTTGCCCCGGCCCGCNCCTCCTCCTCCTCCTCCCTTCTTTCTTTCTTTCTTTCTTTCTTTCTTTCTTGCCCCGGCCCGCAGTTGATCTAAAAGTAGGAGCCGCCGCTGCTCCATTTCCTTCTGGCTTTCAGGAGCTCGCTCAGCCCGCAAACCTGGGCGAGGGAGCGTCGAGGAGCAACGTCAGGATGCTCTGGAGGGGCGGATTTCGGGAGCGGACCTGAGGATTTACGGAGGAGCAAGCCGGGCGAGGAGAGCAGGGGAGGCGGGCCCCGCTTCTGCGTCCCTCCGGGGAAGAGCCATGGGTTGCAGCGGAGCCCCCTGCGCAGGCAGCACTTGGACCCAAGGCACCCAAGCCTCCTTCAGCCAGCTCTGCCGCCGGTCCCCCCTCTTCCCTCCAGGCTCAGGTGCAGGGCGAGCTCTCCGAGGCTGAGCTCGCTTAGGGGCCGGCCGCCTCCCCCCACCCCACCCCCGGACCGCGGTGGTGGGGGTCCTTGGATGACTCCCTGCCTCTGGCCGGCGCATTCGTCCCTGGGCTCGGCTTGAGGGGCCTGAGGACTTTTTTGGGGGGGTAGCCACTCTTGCCGAGGAAGGATTGTTCTGCAAAAAANGGGGTAGCCACTCTTGCCGAGGAAGGATTGTTCTGCAAAAAAAAAAGAAAAGAAAAGGGGGGGGGTTTCCTTAGTGCATTATGGCTCACGCGGCATCGCAGTTGAAGAAGAACCGAGATTTGGAGCTCAACCCCGAAGAGGAGAACGAGAAAAAGAGGAAGCACAGGAAGAGGTCCAAGGATCGGAAGAAAAAGGTACCTCGGGGTCTATCTATCTATCTATCTATCTATCTATCTATCTATCTATCTATCTATCTATCTATCTATCTATCTATCATCTATCTATCTATCCATCCATCTATCCATCTATCTATCTATCTATCTATCTATCTATCTATCTATCTATCTATCTATCTATCTCTATCTCTATCTCTATCTCTATCTCTATCTCTATCTCTTATCTCTTATCTCTTATCTCTTATCTCTTATCTCTCTATCTATCTCTCTATCTATCTATCTGCCTTTTGTTTTACTTTGCTCTCCCCACTGCAGCGTGAAATGTCAGAGAGCTTCGATGCAGGGAACTTGTGATGGAGGAGGAGGAGGAGGAAGAGGAGGAAGGCTGCGAAACATCCCCGGGCCCTAAGTGTGGGCCAGGGAAAAGGCTTTGGGAAAGGCCAAAGGGGCTTCTTTGAAGTTAGATTGTGCTCGAAGGGCTGTAACAGTGGGGGGGAGAGGGAGACACACACACACACACACACACACACACACAAAAAAAAGCTCCAGCAAGATTGAAAGGCGACCTGGTTCGAAGGCCAGGGCAAAGCAAGGGGTGGGACTGGCGAGTTTGACAGCTTAGATCGACCCACACCTGCAGAGAGAGATCCGGGCAAAGGGAGAAGGAGAGCCCGACGGGGATTTCACGAGTTGCAGAGCGAGGTCTTGCGCACGTTGACGTTTGTGAAAAGGACCACAACGTTCCACAAGGTTGCGCGGTTTGTTTCTGGCCTGGGGACGGCGAGGTTTCTCCTTCGGTTGCTTCCTACCTAAGTCAACGGCGTTGGCCAACTTTCTTTTGTCAGCTTGTCCTTCAGGGCGGTGGTGAAGGGATCGCTGAGCCCCACCGGGGACGGGAAGGGTTGCTGCGTTGCCCCCTCCCTGTCTGGGAAGCTGCTCTCACCTGGAAGGCCCTTTTTCCCCCCTGGGGAGGGGAGGGGAGGGAGGGGGTCGGGGAGGAGGTGCTTCTCCGAAACAAGGTCGGTGCCCTTTCAGAGGGAAGAGGGCCCAGGGCTCCGTTTCTCCCTCGTGACCTGCCTGGGGATTGTCTTGCAAAGGCTCCGGCTGGAAGACCGCGAGGGGCTTCTCCGAAAAGCCCTTCTGCTCTGCCTTCCTCAGGTTTCGCCCGAGGGGGTGCAACCTCCCCTTCATGGGCTCGGAGCACCGCAGCCCGCCTTGCCTTGAAAGGACGCGGTGGCTGTCAAATTCTCCCGGGGGGGGGAGGAAGAGGAGGAGGAGGAGGAGNCAAATTCTCCCGGGGGGGGGGAGGAAGAGGAGGAGGAGGAGGAGGAGTTGTTGGAGGAGCTTCGGCTCTTGCGAGCATCTTTCTCGTTCCTCGACTGCCTTCCTCCCACCCGTTGCCTCTGCAAAGCTGCGGGGCTGAGCGTGGCGTGAAAAGCGCCCGCGAAGCTTCTCCGGGCAGGGAGGCCGCGAGTGGGGCCGTCTCGCGGAGTGGTTGCGGTCGGCGAGGACTGCCGCATGGAAGCCCTTGAAGATCCCGTCCTCTTCAAGGGACAGGCGCCCTCTCTCTCTCTCTCTCCCCCCT
>BHFT01036104.1:0-24983 GCA_004320025.1 Laticauda laticaudata | reverse complement strand
CTCAGCTCCACCATCAGCTTGTCATACAGTCCATACTCCGCTCTTCTCCTGATCCATCGTCGGACCCAGACACTTCTTGGCTGCCTCCTTTTCTTCCTGTAGAAAAGGTGAAACAGTCTGAAGAGGGCTTGGTTCTGGTGTTGAATGATGACGGCTACTAAAAGGAGCATGTGATGATCCATGGTGGAGATCAATGGATGATGTTGAAGGATAGAGAGTATGAAAAACATATGCAGTGAGTACACAATGGATGCATCGCTTTTTCCAATGGATGGCAAGCTTTTTTATCCGTTTTACATCCTCTTTGCATCCGTTGTTGCAGTGTGACATGGGCTTAAGAAATTCAAATCCCACTCCTGAGTGCTTGTATAAGATGGAATGGCTAATCTAAAGTTTGCAGGCAATACATAAGTCTCCCAACATCCCCCTCTCTCTTTTGCCAGTTTTTACAGTCTCCAGTCCTCCTCCAATTTATGCCATTGAAATTCAATATCCAACAGACCAATATTTGGTGGTGTGTAGGTGTGATTATTTTAAGCTAACACATACATTTTACAAATTATACATTGACAAATATGTTTGTGCACTTACATGCAAAATTCAGATATTCAAAAAGGTATTCATTCATTCATTGAATTTGTTTGCCACTCATCTGCCAGTTCTGGGCAACTTACAACATTGAACTGTATTTATCTACCCCCTCTCAATAACATTAAATTATTAAATATTAGGATTGTCTCAATATTATGTACCTTACAATGGTTTTTAAAATGTTTGTCCCTGTAGAAATATCACTTAGGACATCCCTTTTTAATAATGTGTAGACATTAGATTTTCTGTAACACACTTAAGAATTAATCAGTTGTTTTAAAGAGCAGTAATATACTACTGACACACATCTATCAATATGGCATTATGAAAGCCTGTGGAGGAATAAAAAATGATTATAATCTTTCTTTATTTGGGTTTATTTTATTATTTGGGTTTTCAAATAATTCTAAAAATTATCTAGTCAAGATCAAAATCTGCATTAGTTTCATTATATTTATTTGCTAATTTTATATCCCACCTTTAAAATCTAAAAGCTAGATTACCTTTTTGAGAATCTCCCTTCATTTTTTTCGCATAACAAAAACAACCTAGACTTTTCCAGATTTCTTAAAATATCTCATGCAGTAAGATTAAGTAGTCTCACAATTATCTAACAGTTCAGACCTGGTATTGAATCTAAATGCAAATGTATAGACTTAGGACTATATTTTTCTTTAAAAAAGCACCTACTTACACATAATTAAATCATAAAAGTTGTTATTGATAGAACATTAACAATTGTTACAGAAGTGGTGATGACTAGTAATATACTTTTTTTTAAAAGTGCTTGTGGACATAACCTCAAAGGATTGGTGAAAATTTGATTTCATGGCTTGACTATACTGAATTGTAGGAGCACATCTTATATAACAGCTGCTCAAAGAGAAGTATCATCTTTCTGTTTTGCTTATAAACTTTTAAAAATGCATTTTGTTGGTATGATACAAAATGCTGGGTTATAAGGAGCTTTTTGCCTGACCAAGCAATGATCTTATATCCATATGATTTTTGTTGAGTTTTTCTTGTGAGATGGAGGCTTATACTTTCCTACTTTTCTGCTTAACATCTTCATTAGACTGCAGGATGAGCACATCAATTACCATGAAATGAAGTGATATACATTATAGTGGTGTCCCAATATTTGAAGGGCTATCACAAAGAGAAAGAGGTCAAGCTATTTTCCAAAGCACCTGAAGGCTAGACAAGGATAATGGATGGAAACTGAACAAGGAGAGATTCAACCTGGAAATAAAGAGAATTTTTCTGACAGTAAGACCAATTGACCAATGGAATAGCTTTCCTTTAGAAGTTGTGGGAACTTCATCACTGGAAGCTTTCAAAAAAAAAAAAACTGGACTCAACTGCCATCCATCAGATGGGTCAATTTGGGCAGGGGGTTGCAGGAGGACCTACAAGATCTCTTCCAACTGTGTTAATCTGTAAGGTATCTGTAAGTATCATCTATATATTGATGACACTCAACTGCAGTATGTAGTTGGTAAATTAAGTAATGCTCTGGACCAGCGGTCGCCAACTGGTGGGCTGCGGACCACTGGTGGGACATGAAAAAGTTTTGGTGGGCCGCAGAAAAATGGCCCCCCAAAGCAATTAATCTGGGCCACGTAGTTCTTGTGCCTCCCGGATCTCCGAGGGACCCCAGAATCAGTTCCCTGAGATGCATGCGCCAACCAGCTCCTCCACCCGGCGGCGGCGGCAACAGCAGTCCCCTCCCCCCAACGCCCGCTGTCAGCTCTTCCCCATGAGTTCTCTAGCTTTGAATTGCTCCCGGCATTGCTCCCGCTCTCTCCCCCCCCCCCCCGTGCCTCTCCAAAATCGAAACCTCGGAAACGCAGGCAAAGCCGCCGACCGCGGTTGCGTCCTGAGTTGCCTTAGCATGCTCGGTTAGTTAAGAATTGCCCTACCCAAAGAAGGAAGTAGTGCTGGAGGAGGAGGCAGTAGTGGAGAAGCAAGCAATTCAGGGCTCTACGCTGTGGCGGCTTGGCTTGCGTTTTTCGAGGCTTCGATGGTTGGGAGAGGAAGCAAGGGCTGGAAAAGGGAGAGTGTTCACGGATCTGTCTCCCCTTCCTGCCTGCCTGCACGTGGTGAGGGGGAGGAAGAAAGAGAGCGCTGGGGGAGGGGACTGTTGTTTCGCCCACCGCCGTGTGTGGGAGCGTGCATCTCAGGGACCTGAGCCGGGAGGGCACGGGAACTGCAAGTGGTGAGCGGTTTGATTATTTCGAAGAACTCCTGGAACACAGTAGATTGGCGTTTTGTACGTCTCTGAAGAGTGAGCTTTATTTCCTCTCCTTTCCTCCCCTAGTAATGCGAGAGGTGCTTTTCTCTCTCCCCCCATCCCCAATAATCACTGGCTTGTGGCTGGGTTTGGCAGCGAAGTTCTAAAGCTAGCGTAGTGCTCCCAAGGACACGTTTCCTTGCCTGTTTCCAGGTGACGGCTGAAGAACCCCCCCCCCCCCAGCTTTTCCCTCGGCTGCAGATCTGAGCCTCTTAATCTTCCACCTGGGATCTGAAAGGAGCTCCCGCTTTCTCCCCCACCCCTCCTCCAATTAAGTCCACAGAGCGGCACATCTGCAGGCAGATACCTGCTGAGAAGCCAAGGGCAGCCAAGGAGTGCTACCCAAGGAAGAAAGCTCTCTTTCTGCCTCTGCTTCTCCAGCAGCAGTTGCCCCGAGGCCCCTAGTTCAGACACACACACACACACACACACAGGGAAGGAGCAGGAGAGAGAGAGAGAGACGAAGAGGAGCCTGCTGTCCTGTCTCTTTTGGGAGTGCCAGGAGTGCTCGAGCCGGAACGGTTTTGTTGTATTAAGCAATTTACATTTTTGTTTATAATTAAATAAATTGTGTGTGTGTGTGTGTGATATCATGTATGGTTTATATGTATGTATGTATATATTATATTTGTGTGTGCTTGTTTTATATATATGTGTTGTCTTGTGCTGTGTGTGTATTAGCTATTTGGCGCTTATTTTTCTTCAGGTCTGGCATTGTCATAGCTTTTGTGCGTTTTAAAAGGTTGTTAGCCAAACGGTTTCCCAGGTAGCCAATCTTCTCCATTCTGTCATCCATCAGGCTTCTTGTATTGTGTTCCTCTGTGAGTCAGGACTTTTCCACAGCTGTTTCTGTTTTAATAGTTGTGCAGGCTGACACCTGTCCAGAATGGTTTTTTTCATCATCACTGTATTTGCGTTGGGCAGTCTTTCGTCTGTGTTTATTGGTCTTGGTGATTTTGCGTAGTCTGCTTGCTTGGTGCTTTCTAATAATCTATTCTGTTCGTTTTGTTGGCTTTTTTGTCTCTTGCATTGGCTGGCCTCACACATTTGTGTTCTGTATTGGAGTGCTTTGTTAGTGCATGCCTTTGCTCCCAAGGTAATAAGATGGACGGCTATATCATTCTATTAGAGTTAGATTCCTAGGTCTCAATTCTGGGGTGGCATTGGGTTGTGTTTGAGCTGTGAGAGCATATGGGGGGGATCTGTTGTGCTCCATGGTGTTGCCCTGGCCTTGCTGGGTGTGCGAGATTTTGATGTTTTTTTGTTTTTGAAAATGTGCGAGATCTCCAGATATTGATAGTTTTGGGTGCGAGTTCCATCTCTTTCTATTCATTGCTTTCCATCTGGTTGTTTTTCAATTTTTATGCTTTTCTGTAATTTCTGTAGCTGGCGTTTTCGATAGTTGGCTAGGCTTTTGTGTGCCATTGAAGTACTATGACTCATGACTCTCGTGGCTTTCATTGGACTCAGACTATTAAAGATATAAGTACCTGACCTAGGATGAACACAAAAATGGCAGTAAAAGCTTGGAACACATTTCCTCACTTAGGTCACAAACATTTTGAAATGGCCACAGGCTGATTGTGTTTCTCTCATCACTTTATCCAAAAAAGATACCCCAAAAAACCAAGACACAGAACTAAGACACGGCGTTATTCGCACTCTCTCCCCTATCAATCAATGGCACACAGCATAAAGATTCTAGCAAAAGTCTCATCATAACACCACATTACAGGACTGCCTTCTACAGCATCTGACCAACAAACAATAGCCTAACATTTCCTATAAGAACACCTCAAAAACAGATTCCAGCTAGAAAAGCCAAGGAGGTTTAGTGAAAACTCATGCAACAGATGCCCAGCCACCATACATTGACGAACCAACAGCTTGTATGAGATAAATGTGCACTTTGACATCGCCAGACACACAAAACACAACAAGTCAGAAGAGATAGAAATACTTCTCCTTCTGTCCAGCACTCCTTTGAAAGCACAGGAATGAAATTAATTAGAAGGAACCAAATTAATATTCCAACACTGAACACTCCAGCAGAGAATAATCCAGGGGGATAGCGTCATCGCAGACAGAAGCAAACATACCTATACATGATATAGAGCGGGACAACACCTCCGCGCTTCTTCACCAGACACCTGGGAAAGTTACCCTCACCAATCAAATGGAGTCCCAGCCATTGAAAAACACACAGACCTGGAAACCAACCACCGGGGACACCACCGCCAATCCCCTCATCAGACCCACGCCAGCCCATCCTATAAACCTGAAGTGACAAAACCATCATCCCAAAAAACAGACCATGGCTGCTGTGTTCACCAGTCTTCACATATCACCAACGCCCATAAACCCCAAAAAGCGGACCACATTGAGCCAATACAAGCACAGACCCACACACGCCAAACTTCAAGCAGACTAAAACCCAGGTAATGGCTACATCATGGTCCACCCATCATCAGGATAATTCAATCTAGAAAACTCTCAGGAAATTACACATAAGAATCATAGAAAGTGTAAACACATCAGCAACTGACTCAGGGATATCCCACACAAGACCAAGGTAAGACACTAGCTATTAATCTTTCACAAGTTTTAATCTCACACAACCCATTACCCAAGCCATATACACAAGGAGGCAATGGTGCAAAAGAGGATCAATAACAAAACAACCCCAGGATCTATTATAATCTGCAGGACCGCAGATACCACAATGAAAAAGAACTTACGAAGCCCATCACACAACCCCATTATTCCAAAACGTTTTTTAAAATTACGAAGAGGGCTAACGGAAAAAAGATCACTACAAATACAACATATCCAGGAGATCACAGACCAAGAGTCCGGATTCTGCCACAACAAAACTCGCAAGGCCATCACACAGCCCAGCCTTATACCAACAGTCAACCCTATCGATCCAATCAAGAGCAGCAAGCGCAGCCAACAGCCCAGCACACCGCCCCACCACAGTATTTCATAGGAGAGACGGCAGGTCCCCGATCACATATTTGCTGACTGGCACGAAGCTAATAGTACAGCCTGAAGATATGTGTGAGGCGATCCATCCAACGTCCGACAAGTACTCTCAAGTTTACCGATGGCGAAAATGACCTTAAACTGCAACAGAACGCCGTCAACTCTGTACCTGTGAAATAGCTACAGAAACGTGTGTGTGTGTGGAATTGTTATGAATTTAGCCTTTGTTCGGGTATTTTCCATGTCATTTATAGTTATGCTTTTTAAATGTTGTAAGCAATGCTTTCAGCAGGAATTCATCTGCATCATCATGTTGCTGTATTGTGTACTTTACGAACGAACACCTATACAGAAGGCCTTGATGATCGGTCAGATGCAATTCTGCGAAACATGCTACAACTTTAAAGACACACTAGAGGTATTGAAACCAGAGCAAATCCACTACCCGAACAAAGCTGCAATACCATAGCATACACTAGTACCATTATAGTATATAATATTAAATTTGTTTGTTTATTTATAGTTTTCGTCGCCGGATACATTATGCTTGACCCTCAGGATATCCCAGTCATTAGTTGCTAAATTAGCAACGTTTTTCCGTCTCAGAGCCTTCTTTTCAATTTTTTTTTGCCCATCATTTTTTCAGGGGGGGGGGGGCTTTTTTTTCGTTATAACAGGTTTCTTTTTTGTATGACGACTTCAATGTGTGCAGCAAATTTGACGTTGCAGAAGTATTGTATATAGTTTTCAACGTTTACAGGCAGCTACATTGTGCATGCTGTTCCAGCTCATCCTTTTGTAGTTATCCGAGTCGGTTGTTCTGGTCCACTAATTTCCTGTATTGACACTCAGTATCACAGAGATCCTCAAGATCTCGAATCCAGGATCAGTGGGATGATTGTCGTCCGAAAAAACCCATGGTGGCGATTGGGTGCAATCAAATCCGAATACATGTTCACTGGTATCCAACCTGGGATATGCAGTTCGTCTTTGAGATTTGCGCTGCCGAAACGTGTAGCTAAAGGTTGATCAGCATAGAATCTCCATCTGACCATCTCATGCAGGCGATGTCTTTACTGATGGATGTATGGATCCGCGCTCAAGTTGCCCACTTTCATACATGAAGCGCGAATGCAGATTTTCTCTGAACGATTGCTACACTTAGCACTATGACACTGGGATTAGACTAACAGCGCGCGCACACACAACACAACCACACTTACTTATTAACTATAATAAATCTCTAACATCAATCATCATATGTATCTCGTCAGACTATATAATATAGATATATAAATCATTCGAGTTCAGGTATTTTTAAACCATCGTATAGTGGCTCCTCAGGATTAATCGTAAAGTACTGCACTGCGCTGTTAGGGGCCGCAATGCCGCCTATCCTATGCGACTTGAGTCTATCATAACGTCGTATTGTGTCTATACTCACATGCTACCACCAAACTCGCCTAGACTCCATAATTCTCAAAAAGTTCCCAGTATCTATCCCTTAGGGATCATCTCCATATCAGAATCTAGCTGTTCAGTGGGTCAAACGTCTAAGATAATGAGCGTCGGCCAACCTAACAGGGCATCCCGAGAAATTATAATCCTAGAACACATTAAAGGCTTGGTTTGAGCCCCACTGTTCATCGAGTTTTAACATCATTTGGTGCACTGCGGAATTGAAGTATGCATTGCCAAACAGAACCTGTCCATAGTTCTCCTCGCTCACCGCAATTGGCTTGATGTTAGACTATGAGGTGCGACCCATTTGCACACAATTTTCATGTTATATGTTCAGTGGCACTCATTGCCAGATAAAGGGACTATTTTTCGCTCCAGAAGCAGAAGCAGTGTGACTGATCACTCGGGTTCAAAACAACAACTACTTTTCTATTTAACTCACAACACGGCAGTGAAAGATACGGAACCATTAAGCCAGCTGCTGGCCCAGCAGCCCTTTATATATCGGCTGTGCCTGCCTGTGCTTGTGGCCAACCTTCATGACACCGTTGTTTAACTTCTCCTGCCATGGCGGCTTCCTGGATTGGTCTTAGTGTAACCAATACTTCCATAAGTGGGCCTATTTCTCCCGGCCACTTCAGAAGAAGAAAGACTTTGTGAACCCTTACCAAGTTCCATACAGAATACCCCTCCCACCCTAGTCCGTCACAAAGGTCTTCACCGTCACATCGGCGGCTGTTATCTCGGTGAGTTTGCGCAAGTAGTAGGGCTTTTTTCTAGTCCTAGTTGATCCTGCCGGCTCAGTCTTGTTTTGGTCTTTCTAGTCAGTTTGGTACGGGATTGCGCTGCTTCTCTTTGGCCTTCTCCTATGGAACTCCGTGGAAGAGTGAGTCAGCACTTGCTCGCTCCCTTGCCTGAGTCTCGATCAGGACCGGTTGATATGGCTCCAACACTTCCTCCTGATTATGATCCGGGACTTTGCGTTGAGCTGGCCTGGCTGCCAGCCTTCCAGGAAAGGCCTACGCTTCGCGTCTCCTGGCCTCCTGGACTTCTCTCTTGGGTTCATCTAACCGTGTGCTCTGTTTGTTTGGTTAGTATTGTCGTTTTGCAGAGTTTTGTTTCTTGCATATGGGAGGTTCATCTCTCTCCCTTTTTAATTGTATTTTGCTACTCCCCGCCCCCCCCCGGTTCGTTTTATAGTTGCGGATTTAATGTATTTTGGCTCCCTGTGCGCGGGTTTTCGTTCGATGCTTGTAAGCGAACGAAGTGGTCCTACTGGGTCGCCGCTTCCATTCCCTTCTCATTGGTCTAAGATTAGTCGGCTAGGACCTGGGCCTGTGATTTTGTGTGGGAGAATGGTGGCGTGAAGCCATTAGGGCGCCCCGTTCAGGTTTTTGTATAGCACTAGGGTTCGCCCGAATTCGAGGATATGGTATTTGCTGGAGGATAGTCAGGGGGTCTGTCCCAGGTGTAAGTGGGGTGTAACCTGTCCAGGTAGGACCGTAGTTCCTACCCATTAAAAGTTCAGCTGGGCTTTTATTGTTGTGCTACTAGGGGTAATATGTTGCAAGGGTTAGTAGTCAGTTTAGTTTGTCCTGCACGTGCCTCCTTGTCCATTCTCTCTCTAGGTCCTCTTTAGTATTACTGAACCATGCCATTTGGCCCTGCCATTCACAGCCAGATGGGCCGGCGCGGTTAAGACCATGACAGATTACCCTGGGTAGCCAGATATTGTTCAAATTGCAAGGCGAGGAATTGGAGGCCCATTGTTCCAAACCAGTTAAAATCAGGTAGCTTCATGCGTTCCTTGCAAACAGTTTGTTCAGCTGTTTCATAACAGCCTCGGTGTTGTGGAAGCCATGAGGATGGACTTCCCAACCAGTTCGAGTATGCATCAACCACAATTAAAAAAGTGTTTCCCCTTCGGTTTGCCAGTGAAAACTCAATATGTACGATAGACCATGCACCCTGGGGAGTTTCCCCAGTCTCTTTTATTGGTTGCCTGTCGGGAGGGTGGGCCTTTCTTTTGACATTCATGGCATGTTTGCAGCCAGTGCTTCCAATATCTTTGTCCCGCCCTGGCCACTCGACATAACTCCTGGGCCAGGCTTTCATTTTTTATACTGCCCGGTGCTCAGTTACATGGCCAGGTGTCTTCTTGGAAGCTGCTTGATTTCCACCCTGTCACCCCATAAAATGGCATCCCCCCTTTTCAATGACAGTTCGGTCTGTCTGGCACTGAAAGGTTTTAAAAGTCTCAGTTTTGGGTTTTCCTCTGGCCGAGCCTTTAACCTACCAGTTCAATTATGCGCGCCGTCAAAAGGCTCTTTGGCTGTGGCTCTTCGGACGTCGGCTGCAGTCAGTGGTAGCTCTGGGCAGGTCTCAAACTGAAATGTGGAGGTAGTTGGAGCTAGGGTCGTCCTCTGTAGATGGGCAACAGTGACGCTCAGGACATTTGGCGTGTGAATGGCTTTGCCGGGTCAGTGGAGCAATTGTAGAATAGGCAGCGAGGGAATTCAGACCACCTCATCATTCTAGGTGACAGAATGTTCGGGGTTTGCTTGTGCCTGCTAGGATTCCAAGAAGAGGCTTGTGATTGGTTATGATAGGAAAACAGTCCACCGTAAAGGTACTCATGGAATCGTTGACTCTGGCCGATGATTGCCGAGGCTTCCTGATCAAGTTGGCTGTAATTGCGTTCCGACTTGGAGAGCGTCTTTGGAGTAAAAAGCGGACCGGTGCCTCTCTGCCATCTGGGAGTTGGTGACTCAGGATGGCGCCGACCCCAAAAGGCGAGCATCACAGGTGACCGTCAGAGTTAGGGTATTGCTAAACTGCGATTGAGAACGGTGTTCTGACGTCTAATAGGTCCTTGATACCTGGAAAGGCTTTCTTGTTCCCGGTGCCGCAGTCCCAAGGCCGCGTTTTTTTTTCTCTAGCAGTTTTGTGGTGTTTGCTATTGTTGGCCTTTTTATTGGGCAGGAACACATTAAAAATTTATGAAGCCTTGGAACACCGGAGATCAGTTTTATTTTTTGGGTTCTGGGGCGTCTGTTTGATAGCCTTCACTTTTTTTTCCGGGGATTGCCTTGTCATGAATAATAGCCAAAATTCGACCCGGTAGTGGCCAGTTCACATTTTCCCTCTTACTTTGAGGCCCTGACTTCCTAAATTCTTGTTTAAGACTTCTCTTAACCTTTTTTTGTCTCTAGCTGATTTGGCATTTTTTTGCTGGAGACCAGTACATCGTCGAACTATGGGATGACACCTTGATTCCAATTTTGCAGCCGTTCCATGAGGCTGGGAACAGCCTGGGCACGCTTAACACCGAATTGGAGCAGTTAACATTGTGGATGCCCTATATGTGTTACATTAGTCTTGTGCCTCTGCTGTAATGGGATTCAAGCGGGGTAGCTTTGTAATTGGCCTTGTTGCGTACGTCCGTAGCTTGGCGAGATAGTTTTTCCTTCCCCTACCAGTGCAGTAAGTGTTGCACTTACTGGCACTGGGTATGCGGCTTTGTTGGTGCGGCAATGGTTCAGGGTTGCCTTATAGTCCCCGCAGATTGCGCACTGAACCTTTCTGGGCTTCACTTGTGTGACGAATTAGGGGTTTCCCCTGGTGGTCGATTGGTTCTAAAACCTCTTGAGCCTAATTACTTATAGCTGCTCGTCAATTTTTTTGTTTTTAGCGCAAATGGGACGCTTCTGGCCTTTAAATGGATGGGGGCTATTTTCAGGGTCTAGGTTTAAAGAATTGGTTCCCTTGTACTTTGCCTTAGAGTTCCCGTTTCGAAACATTCTTTGGATTCTTGGAGCAGGCTTCTCCTCCCAGTTTTTGGTTTTAGCGATGCAGTTGATCCCGGTCATCCCGATTCCCAGGGCGCGGTGACCATTTGATTCCTAATAGGCTAGGCGGTCTGCGTGTTGATTGATTGGTCGAAGCAAATTTTGGCGCGTGTGTGTTTAAATTTCAAACTAAAAATGTCCAAGGCCTACTACTGGATTCGATTTCCCTGATAGCCTTTTAACACTAGTTTTTGTTCTGTAGTTCTCTCTGTTTAATTGTTTGGTATTAGGCGCCTGGATGGTATTTCTAGGATCGTTACCATTTGATAGGATGACCTGAGGTCGAATTCCATCTCACAGGATCTCCCCTTCAGTGCTCACCTGTATCCGAACCTGTTCTTTCCGCTTTCCATCCCTGGCATTTCCAATGGGTGGACTGTCTGATCCATTTCTTTCCTGTTCCCACCTTCTCTCTTATTGCGCGGATGCTCCATCTGCCCCTGCCCGGTCTTGTCTGTCCATCATGTCTTGGGGAGGGGGGGTGCTGTCGCGGTGTTTTTGGGCTATAGTTCTTTTTGTTGTGGCAGACCCTTTTCAATTGTGCCCCCTTTATTACAAGCCTGGCGTATTGCATCAAGGAACCTGCATTCAGCCCACGGTGATTGCCTCCGCAGCCCGCACACTGAAATTCCCACCGACTTCTCCTCTTTTCGTCCCGCTCATATCTGAAGAGGTTATGGGACATCTTTGTCTTCGTCTTCGATGTCATTCTGGGTTTCGATGTCCTTTGTGGTGGGTTGTCGCTGTGGGCTGTTTCTTTCCTCCCTCTGCCTTCTACTCCCTGGTTTTGGGTCAGGTCTGGAACTGCGTTCAGTTTGCCGCATGGTGGCTGCTGACTTCTTTCTGCTGCTTCAGCGGTGATTGCCTCTGCCGCAATGGCTTTGGCCACCAGTCTATGTTTGGCCTAGTCAGTAGTTTGCTCTGAAGAGATAGAGCTCCTTCCAGCCGAGGACTACACCGATCCTCGCATTGCCTGTCCAGCTTCTGAAACTTCAGGCTTCCTCTCGATGTATCTCATAGATACTCTACTGAAATCTTGCTAATGTTCTACATCCACATCTGGTCCCTTCCTTTGTAAAAATCGTTGCCCTTTTGATTAATATTACATGAGTACCACCGGTGCATAGTGCTGCCTTTGGAGCATTCCCGTGTTCAGGTTCGCGACCAGGTCTATCTGTTTACACTGTCTGGTGTCACGTTTCAGCAGCCTGTCCCAACGCCGGTCTGCCTTTGCTCCCCCGCCGAGGGCCGAGCCCGCGCTAAATACCATTTTGAATATGGCCGGTCCACAGTGTGTAAGGAAGACAGCCCTCTTCCTTTGGTCTGAGATTTCTTCCATCTCGTTGCTTTCTAGAAACATCAGAAAGCGATCGATATACGATTTCCAATTCTCATCAGGATTGAAGGGTGTGGGCGGCACGTTGTTACTGGCCATCTCTCTCGCTCAGTTCAGATCACCGCGTGCTTCGGTCTCACCTTCTACAATGATCCCACCTTCCTCGCCAGTGTTCCGTCCAGAAAGAAGCGCGTAACACCGGGTTCCAAACAACAACTATTTTATTTAACTCACAAGGCAAAAGATACGGAACATAGCCCAAGCCGTGGCAGCCCTTTATATAGTGGCTTGCCTGCCTGCTTGTGGCCAATGACACTTGTTTTACTCTTCCCGCCATTTGGCAGCTTCCTGGATTGGTTCTTAGTGAACCAATCTGTAAGTGGCCTTTACGGCCAATCAGAATGAAGGACTTGGAACCTACCAAGTTCCATACAGAACAGGACTTATGCTCAGTCATGCCCAGGTTAGCTCCAGATTAGACTACTGAAATTGGCCTCTAGATGGGGCTGCTCTTGAAGAGAATCAAAAAGCTGGTGCAAAATGTAATAATGTGGGCAGTTGTTTGTTTCTTGTAGAACACGTGTTTATTTATAGTGGAGGAGAGCAAAGAGGAGATGCACATTGAGAGGAAATATTGATTTCTATAATGTAAATGGAATCTCTGCTCATCATAATTACTATGAGCATCATTACTGTTTTCTTCCTATCTATAGGTTCCAATGCTTGGCCTTGTGAATTGCACTGGCTACCAGTTTGTTTCTGATTCTATTCAATGTGCTGGTGTTGACCTTTAAAGTTCTTTATGGCACAAGAATGGGTTATTTGAAGGCTTGCCTCTCTCTGATTTTATCTGCCTGTCCTACTAGATTCAACAGATGTTGGAGCTATGTTGGGTGGGCCCAGGGGAGTGACTCTTCTCTGCTGGGCATCCATACTGCGGAATTTTCTTTCTCCTAGAGTAGTCTCATCACTGTTGAGCTTGCACAAGTTACTCAAGACCTGGCTACGCTAGTAGGTCTGCAGCATGGGTTAACTAGTGAGGTACTTCCACTGCTTTTAAAGGCCCTGTCACACTGGCTGACGGATGCAAAGCGTTTGTAAAAAGGACACAGCGGACAAGAAAAATGTTCCATCCGTTGTTATCCGCTCTCAAAAGGGGCAAAAATTTTGCAGTAACCAGCGGACAACAGGGAAAGGGATAAGACGTGGGGGAGGACGTGGGCGGATGAAAGCGGATGTCCACGAAGCCTATCGGCGGATGGAAGGCACGATGGTTAGGCGCGATGGCACATCCGAAAGGCTTCCGGGGGAGCGCAGCAAAGCAGATGTGGAACGGATACAGCGAATGCAGAGCGGACGCCGAGCAGATGAAGCGGATGCACAGCGGATGCGAGCGGATGAAGCGGATGCAGAGCGAAGACCTAGCGGATTTGCCAGAGCGGAAAGCCTAGCGGATGCCGAGCGTTCACTGCGCATGCGGGAGAGAGCATTGCATCAGCCCGCGCGGATATAAAGGAAGCAGCTCCCGAAGCAGGTCAACATTCAGAGGGAAAGGACCTGCTTCCAGACACAGCTCTCCAGTCTGCCTGCAGCCTGGCCTGCCAGCCAGGCCAGCCAGCCAGAAACCCCAAACCATGGGAAAGAAGAGAAAGCCTCAGCCATCTTGCTGCAGCCCTGGCAAGAGGGACAGGACACCCTCCCACCCCCTGGCCTCCACTCTGCTTCTGCAGCCCGGCTCACTCTTCTGGGGCTGGGCTTCTGCTGATGCTGCTTCTTGGAAGGAGCTGCTGCTGCTTGTTCTATGGCAGTGGTGTTTCTGCTGGTGCTTACTCTTGCTGAAGCTGCTTCTGCGTTACGGGTGCGTGCTTCTGCTGGTCCGTACTCTGCTGATGCTGCTTGCTGGCGGTGGGCTTCTGCTGGGTGCTTACTCTGCTGAAGCTGCTTCTGCAGCGTGGTGCTTTCTGGTGCTACTCTGCTGTGAAGCTGTTCCTGGTTGCTGGTTGCTTCTGTCGGTTGCTGTTACTCTGCTGGCGCTGCTCCTTGCGTGCTGGTGCTTTGCTGGGTGCTTTACTCGATGGCGCTGCTCCTCGTCTGCTGGTCCTGCTGGTGCTCCTCGGTCCTTGGCTGGTGTCTCGGTCCTGCTTGCGTGCTGCTGGTGCTTACTCTGCTGCTGCTGATCCTGGTCCTGCTGGTGCTGTGCTGCTGCTAGCTGGTGGTGGTGTTGAGAAGCAGCCCTTCTAAACCTGATAGCCCCTCTGATGAGGGCCCATGGGTGTGTCCTGCCAAAGGGAGGAGAGGCAGACGCGAGACGGGAGAGGAGGCAATACAACATAGAAGAGGAACGTGAGGATGAGGTACTGGAGTGGCTGAGAGGAGAACGAGTATCTATGGCGGAAGGGACATAGGCTCTATAGGGACACCAAAAGGAAGCAGACTGCTTGGAGAGAGAAGGCGGAGAGCCTGGGCTACACTTCAGAGGTGCTCCTCGGCTGGTGAAGCACATGCACACCTGCGTACGGAGGAAGCTGCACCTCAGAAATCTGGCCAGGCCGCGGTCAAGCTGACGGACAGAGAGACCTATGTGATGGCCAAGTGCAGCTTCCTGGAGGGTGAGATCCGCCACCGAGGACCAGCCCCTCTCACAACCCTGTCGCTCAGGCAGCCTGCTGAGAGCCAGTCCTCTTTGCACCGAGAGTCAGCTCCTGTCTCTAGGCAGGTATCTGTTGGAGCGTGCCACGACGGAGACCCCCCGACAGCTGTATTACCCATGGCGGAGCGCGTGGAGGACCCCCTGACGCAGTGGGGAGAAAGGAGATGGCACTTCCACCACAGCCCAAACCGCATCCACCCCCAGCTCCACCTCCACAGAAAGGCAGAGTGGGCAAACCGGAGGGACAGTGCCACACTGTCCTGCTGGAGATAAGAGACACCATCAGGAGCAGCGTAGATCTCCTCTCTCAGCTGGTACACACCGACTCCTCATCCTCCAACCACAAGCCCTTCCTCACCTATGTCAACCAGACCCTCATGGACATGGCGGAACCCCAGTACCAGTTGGTGAAGACAGGATCACCGATCTTCACAACCCTCCAGACCCAGATGAACCTGCTCCCACCCAGTCCAGGTGTGCTCCTCCACCCCAGGTATGTCACTCCCCTTCCAAGGCTTTCCACAGCCCTCACCTACCAAGGCTACGGCTACCAGGAGTCCAGCAGCACAGGCAGCAGCCCTTCCCAGTCCAGGCACAGGTACATCGGACGCCACGGTGCCACTGATGCCACCCATGCCACAGCATCCACCCGCCACAGATGCCACCCACGCCAATCCTCACCCAGCTGCAGACCAGACAGCCCATACACTGCTCCTTTCTCCACCCCTTAGGGCCAGGCACCCCAGTGGCACTTCAGACCAGCACTCCAGCAGCAGCCACTCCACAGCACCTGGACCCTTCACTTCTGAGACTGGGCATACCTCCGAGTGACCAAGAAGATGCCAGAGACTGGGTGGCTACCTGTTGACTTTATTTTTGCTTTGGACACTTGACTTGGGTCATTTTTCTTTTACAGCTTAATAAGATTATCTTTGCTTCACACACTTGCTTCATTTATTTTATTAAATTAAAGTCTTTGGTGGAAACTTTAGAAATGGTTTAAGCCTTTGCATGCTTGTGGGATGCTTAAGATAGCAGTGGGATGGGCAGGATAACTTTGGGATGGGTAAGGATAGCAGTTGGATGGGCAGGGATACCTTTGGGATGGGTTAAGATATTTTGGGATGGGTAGGGATACCTGTGGGATGGGTTAAGATAGTTGTGGATGGATAGACCTCCAGTGCAAGCATAGTGGGACTGTATGGTCCACCCTCCCAGGTGCCACACCTATGGCCCTTCATTATCAATAACAATGTAAGCATTGATCCAACACATTTGAACATAAACACAACTCTGTATTAAATGCCCTGTTCATTGTAGGCCCATCCAACATACATGGCCCAATCTCATCAGTGTGATGAGACAGGCTGAAGGAAGCATCCATTAATCATCTATCATCCTATTCTTGCCACTCCATTGCTCCAGCTGGGAGTTACACCAGTGTCTCAGGAGGTTGCATTGCTTCTTCCCTTCACGTGAGGCTCTGTTGGCCTTGCAAATCCTCAGTGTGTCTATCAGGTTTCCCCTTGCCTCCATTCCCAGGCTCCATGTCCCCATTGCCTTGTTGGAGGCCCACGAGCCTGTTCTGCAAGACTGGGTAGCAGGTGTGCGTGAGATTGTGCAGGATGCAGCAAGCTTCCACAATCCTCCTCACGGTCTCTGGGCGATGCTGCATGGTGGTAGAGTACCTGGAACCTGTTGGCCAGGATGCCAAAGGCGTTCTCCACCACCATCTTGCCCTGGACAGCCTGTAGTTGAAGATCCTCTCTTCACGGGCGAGGAGTCTGGAAGTGTAGGGCTTCATGAGGTAGGTTCTGAGGGAGAAGGCAACATCCCCACGATGAAGTATGGGCACATCTTGCGTGTCGTTGGGCAGGGGGTCTGGATCTGGGAAGCCCATGATGAGGTTGCTTTCCAGCCCCTCGAGGTCACTGGCGTTGTATACCTGGGCATCTGAAACTGACCCGTTGCCTGAAGCATCGATGTACATGAACTTGTAGTCAGCATCGACCATGGCGAATAGGATGATGCTGAAGAAAGCCCTTGTAGTTGAAATAAGTGGACCCCAACTTGGCTGGAGCTTTGCAGGCCACGTGCTTGCCATCTATGGCTCCAACAGTGTGGGGGAAGTTCCACTTCTGATACACTGCTCTGCAACTTTCTTCCAGCCTTCTTCAGTGGAGGGGCACTGGGAGGAGCTCCTCCAGGTATTCTTCGATGATGGCCTGCACCACTTCTCTGACCACAATGCTGATTGGTGTTGTGTGGCACCCTCCAGCCGTACTGCATGCTCCTGTACGTGTCCCGGAGCCAGGTGGTGCAGAGTCAGTGCCACCTTGAGCCCAGGGTCCAGGCTGGGACAGAAGTTGGTGCTCTGCTTGGTCAACCTGGGTTCAGCCGCTCCACAATTCGTCAAACATGGCTGGGATCCTCATGAAGATCTGGAATACACAAGGTCTTTCGTTTCTCAGCTCCACCATCAGTTTGTTGTACAGTCCGTAGTCTGCTCTTCTCCCGATCCATCTTCGGACCCAGACGTTTCTTGGCCGCCTCCTTTCTTGTCCGTAGAACAGTTGAAAAGAGCCTGTAGATGGCTTCGCACTGTTGCCAGAACGATGGTGGCTACCAAAAAGAGTGTGTACAATCCATGGTGACATCAATGGATACTGTGGAAGAGCAAGAGCCAGATGAAGGCTGCAGAGGTCTGCACAGCAGGGCTGCTGGACGAAAGGGAGATCCAGGTGAGTTGCTCCCCCTTTTTATAGGCAATATAGTTTTCCACTATGTGTCCTTTTGCATCCACTAGGCATCCTCTAGACATCCTTAATATCCGAGATAGGTCCCCTCTGGCGAACATTTTTCCATTTTAAATGCTTTGTATGTGAGCTGCATCCGCTTTCATCCTTTTTCCGTCCGTGCTACTAATGCTGCGTGTCCGTTCCGTGTTCCGTTTCACTTCCTCCCTGTGTCCGTTTTCCGTGGAGCGGATTTGAGTGCGCGGATGCGCAGCGGATGCCTAGCGGATGTAGCGGACGTTTAACGGATGACGACGAATGCAGAACGGATGTTCCCCGTATGCGTAGTGGATGCAGAAATGGAGCGTTGGATACATTTTCCACTCAAAAAGTTTTGAGCAGCTCAAAAACTTTTTGAGCGGATGGAAGCTCAGTCGACGGATGCTGGACGGATAGAGAGGAAGAAAAACGGGGCGCAGGTGAATACAGAATGCTCTCTGCAAGAGTCTAACGGATGGCAAGTGTTTCTCTCCATTTTACATCCTCTTTCCATCCATTGGTGCAGTGTGACATGGGCTTAACATCCTTTCCTTTGTTATTCTTTGTTTTAGATTAGCTTTTGTACTTTTAAATGTTTTTATTTACTGTTTATAGTTCTGTCCAGAGTCATCAGAAAGGTGCTTTTTCAAAGGGCTGCATAGAATTGCTTCTTTGTGAGATAGGCAGCTATGTAGATTGGTTTAATAAATGCAGTATATAAACAAGAATATGACTTTATGGTTGCCTTATTATATTTCACTTTATGTTTCCATTATGGTCTTACATTTTTTACAAGCTGTTGTCTTTCTAATCTCTGTCCCTCATCCATTCACAACTTAACCCACACGGGATGAAATGACATCAAACCCACACTTGAAATGACATCATCTTTGGGCCTGCTACAGCCAGGACAGTATGGATTTCTGAGTTGCAGAGGAAGAAGTCTCTAGGAATAAAGTTGCTGATGGAGGAGACTGAAACAGTTTTAAAAAAAATTGTAAACTTTTTTGATTCTTTTTTTTTTAATGTCTTTATATACATTTTTGAATACGAAGACCAGATTAGTGTATTTCTTTTCTCACTGGTGAACCCAGATCCTGAGGGCTGGGAATAAAAAAAAAGGTACAAGAAAACCTCCATCTATGTAGCATTATGGCAGTATTGATGACAACAGTAATAATGCTCACAGTAATTAGGATGAACAGGGATTCCTTTTCCATTATAGAAATCAATCAATATTTCCTCTCTTAATTTTTCTCTCCTCATCTCTTCCATTATTATTAGTTTTTAATCCCTGTGCAGGATTTAAAACTAAAAAAAATTAAAACAATCTTTGAGAGCAACATAGAATTTCAAAAATAAATCTCTAATTCTACAAATGAAAATAACATAATTTTACACTACACATTTACATTAAAACTGGGATTTTATATCATTAGATATATCTTGGATCTGAAATTCTAAATGCCATTCCTAAAACAAAGCAAAATCCAGTATAATCAGATACAGGATTGTACCAACAATGACTGTCCTATGTTGATGCATAATAACACCAACAGTAAATTGATATTTTATTATTCAAAACAATGACATTATTGCATTATGACATTATTAAATATACACACAAACACATATATATGTACCTACTGTAAATATACTTGTACCTATGTATACATACACACCTGTATGTTCAACTCAACACAAGGGGGCAAAATTCTTAATGCTCTCAATGTATTTTCCCTAAAATAACCTTGTTGTAGGTAGGTAGATCTGAGTAACAGGCTCCAAATCCCTCAGCCAGCTTTGATGCCTAAGGGAAACTTAGAACTCAAGTTTCGTGCTTTCTAGGCAAGCACCTTAACCATCATACCATACAACAGATCGGGAATAATTTTCAACTGCTGTGAAATATTGTGTAATCTTACATAATACACAATAGTTTTTGAAGTAACACCATCTAATAATCCAGAATTGTTGTTCTTGCCTCATTCTATAGGAAGCTCATAGGGCAGATACAAAAATCAAATTAATAAAAGTATTAAAATGCTCAACATTTCTGAAGCAAATGGCTATGGGGGATAAACACAAAAATATTAATTACCTATACTTAAGATGACGAGTCTCTATGAATTGCCTTCATAGATAATTAACTCCAATTAAAATTCAGTGCAACTTCTGGAGATGCACCTAAACCTTTTGGGGAGTTGCAAGTGACCCCAAAGCTACAAGTTTTTTACCCTTACAGTAGAACACAAATAAACATCCTTGTTCCCATATATTGCAATGCATTTCCACAAAATGATCTTAACAATACAATCCTTCATCCAGAAGGCAGGATGAAATGCCTGAGAACATGATTTTGTTGTCTCAAAAAAATAGTTGAACACAAATATTGACAAAATATAGGTAGAGACTTGTAAAACCAAAAATTGGAATTTTTGAAATATTTATTGGCATAATAAATGTCCTTTTTTATTTCAAATGAGCCTGATTTTTTCCAGAAAGAAATAATTGAGGATTAAGGCAACAAACCATTTCAACCTCTGGGTATCATCACATTGTACAGTGTGATGATGTTTTCTTACACTGGATGTTTTTATTTTAGATGTATTCAGAGTAACTAAATATGCATTTCTGTCACCTGGTGCCTCTCAGGTGTGTTGTATTATAGTTCCTAAAATCCTTTAATATATTAGAGATTATGGGAGTCAAAGTCTGATCTAGCTGAAAGACATCAGATTACCAAGGACTAAACTAAAATGGACAATATCTGAAGATGCCAGAGCATTCAAAGAAAGCATTGACTACAAACATTATACTGTTGGAATGTTCTACATATATTTCTTGACTTATGACCAGAATTGGGCAATTGGGACAGAACTTTCATTCATTGCACAGTGCAGTAGTATCTCAAAATAACTATCTGCCAGACCCGATTTTATGGCAATTTTTATAGTAGTTGTAAAGCAAATCACAGCAATCATTAAGCAAAACTGGCTTCCCCAGTGGATTTTTTTTTTGCCAGAAAGCAGCAAAAAATTGCAGTCATGTGACCATAAGATGTGCAATTGGTCATAAATGCAAGCCAGTTGACAAGCACCTGAACTGCAGTCACATGGCCGTAGTCTTAATTGTGATAATAATGAAACATTTTTTCCCAAGGCTGTCACAACCATTATAACATGAATGGTCATAAGTTAACATTTATATGTATTCAGTGCAGAAACAGAAACAAGGTGGGTGAATATTATAATTAAAAGATTTCTGCTGCAATAGGAACTATATTTGGTGTAATGTACAGCAGTGATATATTAATGTTAGTATGATCTTAGCATTATCCAGCTCCCTTTTCTACCATGTTCTTCAATGTAATGCTAAAGTTTCTGTCATGCGTGGAATGCAATTACCATTAAGGTTGAAAAATGAGAGAGATGAACAATTGTAGTTTTTTTTTCTCAGGTTTATATAAACACTGGTTACAAGAAGCAGCCTGGAAAGCTAAAAATCAAAGCATCTCTGTCACATCAGTACTTTAAATCCAAGAGGTTTCTTTAAAATCATCTAGCTTCGCTGCATATGATCACCTGAGAAAAGCTTCTACTGCAGACAGTACTGTTAATTTAAGACAAAGATGGCCTTCTAGTCACTGTCACTAAGCAAGTAACAATTTTGGCACTTCAGCTTCTGAGGAAAAAAAAAACCATTTTATTATTATTATTATTATTTTAATGTGACCAAGAAAAGAAGGCAATCTTGGTTGATAATCATTGGATGTTGGGAAAACATTTCCTGGATCTAACTTTAGGGAGATTTAAGACTTTAACTGAAAATTAAGATACAAATGTCAGGGTTCCAAGTAACAGCCCATAGGAAATCAAAACTCCAATGCAGTGTTCCTCAAAATACATATTTGTTAGGCGTATCATATTGGCACAGCTGGTGAAAACCCGAATCTGAAGTCCCTTGGGTTTCCCCCATCCAGTTCAAATCCAAAGTTCTTCCCCACATTAAACACAACCATCACATGCTCCAACCAGGCCTCTCTCCCCATCCCTGGGGAGATGCCTCCCATCCACACCCCTCCAGCTGCTGATGAGAGTGTCCTTGGTTCATAGAAGAATATTATTTTGGCTATATATTCCCCTCAGCTATCTCTACTCCCCCTTCCCTTTCCCACAGCTCCAGCCAGCCTCATTGTGGCAACCCTGAAGATGCTCAAAGATAGCTTCAGGGTTGACAACAAGTCTATTTTAAATATATAAGCAACCTTCAATCCAATTCTAAACTTACTTGACCAAAAGCCAAGTAAAGACAGGATTATGGGCAGGTGATAGACTTTCAAAGTATCTGGGCGGGGGGGGGGGGCATNGGGGGGGGGGGGGGGGGGGGCATCAAATGGAAGAAGACTATGATAGTGTTTATAGACCATCCTATCTCTTTATAAATTTCATCTTCAGAAAAAGGGATGTTTTGTTTTATCTTTTGGAAAATACATTTCATGCTTTTATTAAGACCAGGGGTGTCAAATTCAAGGCCCACAGGCCAGATCCAGCCCAAACATTCTGGCTCATGGCACTACCCAAGAAACAGCAAAGGACTAGTGTACAGGGTCTTGTCCCAGACCAGGCCAACCAGGTACTGATGAAGAGCATTCTCCTCATGCACCCGATGCATCGCAGCACTGCTGTGGGCTACTGCCACTATTGAGGCCACCAGCAGCTCAAGTAGGTCTATTAGGGTGCTGCAATTGTCACCCAGAGCACCAAGCCCTTCTAGCATGAAGGAGGCAAAGCAACAAACTAGAAAGCCTGGGTATGGGTGGTAGAGCATGCCCAGGGCCAGCAGGCAAAAGGCAGCCACTGTGAGTGGGAAAAGCCGGATCCCTATGGGCACCATGGCCACCCAAGCCCAGCCAGGATTGCATGCCTCTCCATTTCTGCTGGGCCTGGACAGCCATGGCACCAATGGGGATCCGGCTTTCCCTGCTTGTGATGGGCATCTTTTACCTGCTGGGCCTGGGTGTGCTCTACCACCCCTACACAACCTTTTTAGCTGGCTGCTTCACCTCCTTCGGGCTGGGTTGATCTGATAAGCAGTGGTGTCGGCAGCCCACAGCAGGCCCAAGGCACATCGTTTTGTCAGAGTATATTCATGAACTGGAATAGAACTTAGTAACAAAGTCAGCCAATGAATAGGCAACAGGTTTGGGTTCTGCTATTTACTGAAGAGTAAAATAGAAGTGCTACAGAAACTTAAGCAATGGGTAAGCTTCATAGAAAGAAGGTACAAACAACTGTTATGTCAGCTGCAAACTGACAGTGGTTCAGAATTCATGTCAACAAGTTTTCAACAATGGTTGGGACAGTTAGGAATAAAACACAGATGCACAAATCCATACACAGCAGCTGAGAATGATGTAGCTGAGAGGCAGAATGGAGTCTTACAAACAGTGAAGGACTCACTGCGAGAGGAACCTGGTCTGCATAGGTCATATTGGGATGAAGCCATGTTGACTGCTAATTATTTAATTAATAGGCTGTGGAATTTCTCCCTTAATGATACCCCATATGCATTGCTATATGGGAGAAAACTATCTCTGGCACATTTAAGGATGTTTGGAAGCAATGCATGGGTGCATATTCCAAAGGCAATTAGAAAAAAAGGGATAACCAAAGGCTAGAAAGTTCAGGTTGAAGGGCTATGAGCCAGGCTCAAAGAGCTATCCCTTAGCGATGGGAGAGAATAGTGATTTCCAGGTCTGCAAGCTTTGCAGAGCAAAATTGGAACAAAATTGATGTCAATTTGTGGTATGATTCCCAATTTGTGGTATGATTGTGGTATAAGTGACAATAACTGATTTAGTGACAGTGTTATCCTTTCAGAGAGAAGCTGCAAAATATATGAGTTGGAGAAAAAAATTTAATAAAAGAATTTGAGAGAAATAAAAAATTATCTCTGTATACAGATACAAAAACCTGAGAAAAGTGGTTATATTCTCAGTCAAAAAAGGCAAATTGAACAGTTGTTGGAGAGAGATAACATGAAAGATTGTAATACTGCTCCAACCCCGATGAGTACAATATTTCATAATAGTTTGGGTGAGGATGAAAGTGAAGCCTGTGATCAGGAGATATGTCAATCAGCAATAGGGAGCCTGTTATATCTGTCACAGTGGTCCAGACCAAACATAGCTTGTGCAGTAAGCATTTTGAGTCACTTTATTGCTGCACCAATGCAATTGCATTGGATGGGTATAAAAAGGATTTTCAGGTATTTGAAGGGAACTATGAATTTGGGTCTTCAAATACAGATCTCTGAAGATTTTAAATTGAAATGCTGCGTTCATAGTGATTATGCAACTGATATAAAAACCAGAAAGTTCAATTCTGGGATTGTGATATTGTTTGGAGGGGCTTTAATTGGTTGGAAGTCCAGAAAGCAAACAACTATAGCCATTTCTACTGCGGAGGCAGAATTTATTGCTTTGTCTGAACTTAGTTCAGAGGTAACTTGGTATGTACAGCTTTTACAGGATTTAAAGCCCATGTCACACTGCACCAACGGATGGAAAGAGGATGTAAAACGGAGAGAAACACTTGCCTCCGTTGGTTAACATGATTCATCCGTTCTGTACTCACTGCATCCATTGAGCTGCTCAAAACGTTTTGAGAGGAAAATGTATCAAACGTGTCCGTTCTGCATCCGCTACGCATACGGGGAACATCCGTTCTGCATCCGTTGTCATACGTTACGCGTCTGCTACATCCACTAGGCATCCGCTGCGCATCCGCGCAACTCAAATCCGCTCCACCGGAAAGCAGACACAGGGAGGAAGCGAAACGGACACAGAACGGATGCGCAGCATGATCAGCACAGACAGAGAAAGGATGAAAGCGGATGCAGCTCGCATACAAAGCATTTAAAACGGAAAAAACATTTGCAGAGGGGACCAATCTTGGATATTAAGGATGTCTAGAGGATACCGAGAGGATGCAAAAGGACACATAGGGGAAAACCTATATTGCCTATAAAAAGGGGGAGCAAC
>BHFT01036103.1:0-10579 GCA_004320025.1 Laticauda laticaudata | reverse complement strand
TGGATGTATTGTAGATATTGCAACCTTTTTTTTTTTAACAGATTACAGGGTTTTCCCCCTAAATAGGTGACACTTCCCCCTGAATCTGAATGTGTGTCACCATGACTATATTACCAAATATTTCCCATGTCAATAGAACTCTGGGTTAGTTGCTGTTTCTCAACCTTACTCCTTCATCAGTTTGTTTATAAGACAGGAACACTATAAGGTGTTTCTTGTCCCAGATTCTGTAGCTAAAATGCACCTGATAATGGTTCTAATTTACTTGAAAGAAATTCCTGCATCCTGATAAGTACTGTACGTTTGTCTTATAAGAGTTCAAACCTGTATATTTTAGCTAGGTGTAAATTAATTCAGTAGGATTTTCCTCTGAGTAAATGTAAAGGCATCCAGTTAGAAAATTAACCACAGATTGAGGCAAACTGATGAATAAATTAGAACTATGGTACTGGACAAAATCAAAAGTCTAGCTTAATTTTTCTTGTTCTAAATGGATTCAAATAGTTTGTTTTGCTCTCCCACTGGCTTTTAAGTGGTCCGAGTTTTTCAGTCAAGTAAAAAAATTGGATCATCCTTAGGTTCCCCTTAACTATGATATGAATATGCCCTTGTAACTGGGTTTTTTATGCCATGTCCTCATGATGGTTGCTTTATTTCGTCTTCAGTAAACAGCTGAAACACCTTAATGCTTTTTCTCTTCTCCCAACAGAAATGTGGCTGAAAATAGATCTAGCCGACTTTATTGATGATGTGATACAAGATGGAATCTGCCAACTACTACAGGTAGTCTTCGACTTATGACCACAATTGAGTCCAAGGTTTGTGTTGCTAAACGAGACATTTGTTAAGTGAGTTTTTCCCCATTTTATGACCTTTCTTGCTATGATTGTTAAGCGAACTACTGCAGTTATTGAATTAGTTACATGGTTGTTAAGTGAAACCAGTTTCCCCATTGACTTTGCATGTCAGAGCCTGTCATGCCCCTGGTGGAGTCCAACTCTGAGGAAGAGGAGGAACAGCCAACAGGGAGTGGGAGTGTGGCTCCAGAGGTGGTGGAGGAGGCTGGGAAGGGCAGAGGCTGACTGAGCAGTCAGAGGAGGATCCAGGCCCATCCCCTACCCATCCTAGATCACGCAGGGAGGAAAGAATCACGGGAAAGCGAGGTCTACTTAAGAGGAGATGACCATGATTCTCCTCGTGGCTTGCAGGAGGGAGCTATGTGTATAAGTTTGCAACTGCACAGTTAGAATTGCTGAAGTCAATTTGTGTTTACCTTGAAAGAGGCTTATCTTTGCTGGAGTTCTTCCCATGGACTTTTCTTGGTTATTTTCCTGGAGTTTATAATTCGTTATCTTGGCTTGTTTCTGAACTCTCATCAATGCGGTTTGTTTTGGTTTTCTGTTTGCATCATTATTTACTTTTGTGACTTTAAACTGTGCCTAATAAAACAGTGAAGTTGAAGGCTTTACTGGACTTTAATATATGTTTTGGGTTTTAGGTTATTTTGAGAGACTACGGGTCATCACAGAGCCATCGCCCCAGCTCAACTCTGCCATGCATGCGTGCATGCCTCCCACTGGCCAGGTGGTCTTCGGGTCTCTCCCGTGCATGTGCAGGGGAAGGGGTGCATGCGAGGGGGTGGGGCACATGCAGGGGGGATTGCGCATGCATTGCATTTTGGGGATGCGCACATGGGCACTTTGGGCACTCGGTGCCAAAAAAGTTAGCCATCAAATTATGAATATTGTAGCACTACAGCAGTTGTTCACCCTTATGACTGGAGAGATCATTCACCCTATGACAGGAACATTCACCCCATTTCCCCCCCACCCGCTCCCCACAATTGCTTCCCCCTCTCATCCTGCCAAGCCGGACTNAGGAACATTCACCCCATTTCCCCCCCACCCGCTCCCCACAATTGCTTCCCCCTCTCATCCTGCCAAGCCGGACTCACTTACTTTGCAAAGATCTGTCTTCTTTGCCATGATTTCTTTGCCTCTGAGGGAGAGAAGGATAATTTCCCTTCCAGCCTACCACTCAGCTTGAAAATGCTTTTCGTACTGAGAGTGAAAGGTTCTCATGTGATTTCAGCAACCCATTCTCTGCAAAGTGGATGGGTGCCTGAAGTTTCATGAGATCACAGCCCCCCAGAACCTTTCACTCTTGGTGCAAAAAGCATTTGCAAACTGAATGGACATTGGAAGCAAAATCGCATTGCTTCCAGCCTACCAGACAGTTTGCAACACTTTTGGCATTGAGAGTGAAGCATACTGGGAGCTGTGATCTCGTGTGACTTCAGGCACCCATCTGCTTTTGCTGGCCTTTTCTTTAATTAGCTCCTCCCCTTCTGGCACTACTTCTTGTTCTTCATACTCCAGAAACGTCATTTCTAATGATTGCAAAGCTAGGCAGCATGATTCATTTAACATTTCTTTTATGTTTTTTAATTCCATTTTTAGTTCCAAAAAAAGTTCTGCCATTTTTAAACACTTCTTTTATATTTTCTTTATCTCTTTCTTTAGTCTTCAAATCCAAACCAATTGTCCAGTGATTTAATTTGACCAACATCTTTGATGTTTATTTATGACGATGAACTTTTATTAATTCCTCTTTAAATTTTTTCCAAGTTCATCAAACAGTCCAATATTCATAGATTTAAATTTATGCCAAAATCACCAAACAGTCCCAGAGTAATTTCTTCACACTTCTTCCTTTTATTTTGATATTCTATGTTTCCACTTTTCACTTTCCTGGGTTTCTGTTTTGTTGTAACAAAATTTCTCTTATTTTGTATCAAAATCCACTTTTGAAAGAACCAGGCATTTTTCATAGTCACTAAAAATTTCCCTTTACCATTAGGTGGCGCTCTCTGTTATGTCCAAATTCCACCCCTCCCCCCCCACTTTCTATTCTTTGTTTAAANAAAAATCCAATAAATCCAATTATCAATTAATGTTCTTTTTTTTTTTTGGCACATTCAAGTTCAGCTTTTAATTATGCCTATTTAGTGCCAAAATCATATATTGTCCAATTTAAACAAGTATTTTCTTCTGGCTTCCTCCTTGAATTTAGCTCCTTTCAAAGTTCAAAGCCATTTTCAGCTGTCAATTCCCCCCCAACACTTTCTCTGGTCACCGCTTTTACTGTCTTTCTTTAAGTTTCTTTTTAGCTTAGTTCCAGGTTACCTTAGTGTCCATATGTCAGCCACTTTGCCTGGTCTCCCTGCTATCTGCATCTTCTCCACTCCAGCACAATCTTATTTCCCGAATAGCTTCCTGTCTTCAGGGCAGCCATTAAAGACAGCTACTTACTTCTATCTTCAAGGGGAGTATACCTAGCCAGGGAGGAGAGATGCGGCTCCCCGCGACCTAGCTGGCAATCTCTCCCTCTTTCTCCGCCTGAGGTGCATCCAGTCCCATTTGGGACCCTTCAACAAGGTAAACACGGACTGAAGCCACGCACGATCACAGTCTCCAATCCGTCACTGATGGAAACGCCACCAGAAGCCAAAACAGAAGACAATCTTGTTCTAATACTCCTTAAAATGCTACACATAGTGATGGTGGTTATGGGATGGGGAAAGCCTCATAGGAACAAATGATGATCATGAAATTATCCATTCAGTTGTGTCTGACTCTTGGTGATTCTATGGGCCAGGTCTTTCCATATCTTCCGATCTTGAATTCTTTCAATTTTCTATGCTCTGGCTGGTGTCAGCTTTGATAGAGTCGAGCCACCATGTTCTTTGACAATCTAGTTTCCTTTTACAGCTAACTATTCCAAGCAAAATTTCTTTCTCCAGTGATATAGAAACAAAATGTAAAAGTAAATGTAAAAGTATGAAGCACTGTGAGCTAGAAGGAAAAGATTACCCACTCATTGTATTCTTTTAGACAACAGTGAGTAAACCTGACTTTTTGAAAAAACAAAGTCATGAACTGTTTAATATATAGTTGCATAAAAGAAGATGCTGCAATAAAAGTACTTAACAATAACGAGCTTTAAGGCTTAAATATTATTTAGATGGTTCATTAAAAAAACTTTCACGAATCAGGTGATTAAGTACCAAACTAATGTTAATATTGAGCAAATACAAAATTAAATAGGCCTATAATACTACATATTTCTGAGAAGTGAACTGTTTGAATTGTGTTGGTTTCACATATTTAATGAATGCAGTTTTCCAAACAAGTCTTACATGAAAACAAATATAAACCAATTTTATATTTCCAAACTAATAAAAAAACATAATCTCTATGAAACTATTCCAATCACATTTGCCTGTATGATTCCTTCCGTTGTTCACAAGGACTCGCTGAAATATCTGTTAGAGGTTTTTGCTTTTTAAACTGCAAATATTGGAACCAATATTACCTAACTATAGTCCATAAATGTGGCTTCTAAATAACCCTGACGTGTTTGGCTCCCTGATCATTTCTGGAAACTAAAGGCAGGATTTGCTGAAACACCAGAGGGCCAATTCCTATTCATTCCTCCCTTAGATTTCTCCCTCAGTCAGCTGCCCTACACACTCTAGGAAATAAAGCTATTCCCTTTTTTTCTGACCCATCTTTGTCTCTTTATTCTAGTATGATGTTTACTTGATTCCATTATCTTCATTTTTTTCCCCTTGTAAGAAAATAACCAGGCTTAAGAAGGTGGGAGAATACAGGGTAATATAAAATGAGTGCTTTCTGACCAGTCTGTCTTTATTCCTTCTGTTTTGCAGTATCATAGAGCAAGTAACCACACTGAGTTCAGTATACTTCCCTTTTTGGCATGTGCTGCCTTGCTCCAATTTGGATTCCCTGCTAGACCCAAAAAAATTTATTGAAAAAAAGGTTCTGAATTTACACTTAATAAGTCAATTTATTGTCAGTCATTTGTACATGTTGATTTTCCACCTGTGTTTTCAAGTTGGTGTGCTATGTGCCCCGAACAAAGAACTACAAAGCATTTTGCAGGTTCAAGCAAAAGTACTTTTAACATTTCACATCTGCATTACTCTTCTCTATAGTTCACAATAGCCAAATATTTAAGAAACACAATTCCCTCTAAACTAAGTGTAAATGTAATTTTGCTTTGCCAAAGAGAAGTTTTGAAACATTACTGATAACTAACAGAAAAGAACCTTACAGGTTAAGAAATTAAGTACTTCTGTACCACTTGTTCTAACAGTGAGGTGCCTCCATAGCATCCTTTGAGTTTTACATTTTACTTTCATCATATTGATTATGCAATCTAAGCCACGCTCAAAGATTTATATTTAACTATCAATTTACATTCCGCAATTTACATACTTACTTACTCTTAACCACCAAAAGTTGCTTTATAGGGTTATGACAGCAATTGGGACTGGTATTGCCATCACCAAATGTGTGACAACATGAGACATCACTTAGGATGACAATCCCAGTAATCCCAGTTGCCTTTGTAACCCTATGTAACCTTTAATGACTATGCAGATAAGGAGGGTACTGCAGGTGGCTAATGGGGAGTGGTGGGCCGCCTGGCAAGAACCAGGAGTAGGCACTGGAGAGGGTGGTTGGGAAACGCTATGGAGTACAAAATCCCTGGTATCTCATACTCCCTAATGGGGTTCCTCAGGAGAAAAAGCAGCAAGAGCAATTTGCAAAATTGTTTGTGACTTTCCCTGCCAGCTTTTCCATTGACTTTGCTTGTGGCAAGCTGGCAGGAAAGGTTGCAAATGGCAACCATGTGACTGCAGCTTGCCCAGGTGTTTGAGCACCCGCATTGTGATCACATAACCACGGGGATGCTGCAATGACTGCAACCTCAAGGACTAGTCATAGGTCCCCTCATTCAGTTCCACTATAATTTTGAACAGTCACTGAACAAGTATAATCTGTATAGAATATAAGATAACACAGAGATGTCCAAGGTCACCATTAAGAGGGACATGGATTAAATTTAATTTCAAACCACATAGAGTTATAAACATTTGTTGCTGGCACCAAAGCAATCACAAAGCATCATAAATGATTATGATGATGCAAGATATTCTTCTTGTCTATACTCTCTTAAATGTGTGGTGCTTCTACATTTTATTTCCCTTCAGTTATAGCTGCTATCTAAAAACAGCCAAAGGTTCAACTCCTCAAAAGCTAGAGCCAATCCTGGGATTATTCTGGTCCATAGAGCAACAGGGCTTAGCTGCATCCATACTGCCAATGAATGTTTCCAATTCATGTTGGGAAATAATCTAATCGAAACTGGGGGGAAAAGAACAGCTGGGGGAAAAAAACACAGCATCAAACCAATCCATTTATATAAGTCACAGAAGCAGACTGACAGCCCTGATAAACTGCTGCCAACTATTTCAGCTATGAGCTAGAATACCCAAAGGGCTTGAAAAAGGAATATCAAAACTAGTCCAAATAGACCGTAGAGTGGAAAGAAGCTGACCCTACACTCATCAGAGCAAATCCAACTATCTAACAAATGAAACAGCCCTGTGGCTATTTTTTTACATCTCCAGCTTTCATAAGGGCCTTAATAGCCCTTGCTCGCATCTCAAGCTCCAGGAGTTCCAGCTGTTGTGCTGATGGCTGAACATCATCTGTTGGAGGAACTGCTAAAGCTGCCCCCTTGGAATCCTTTGGGGAGGATTCAGCAAGCCCCAGGATTTCATTGACGCTTTTCTCAATGTCTTTCTGAAGGTCATCTATTTGACCGTCTCCACTTCCAACCGTCCGTTCTAGCACATCTGGATTATCTTCTTCATTGCATGGTCCTTCGATGTCGCTGTCGTATGCATCTGCATTGATGCTGAGAATATCACTATCTTCTCCTTTGCCTGTGGCAGAAAATGAACAAATTTAGAAGACTCACCAAAAAAGGAAGATATGCTTGCAGTTGCTTCTGCACACAAATATTCCCTTGCCCAGATTTAAAATATAAGAAAGGTCATCTATAAATTAAAAACAAGTTTCTCTCTTTCCAGCCTTCTCCCTACCTTAAGACTGATTTAATTTAGACCAGTTTTAATGAATTTTTATTCCAATTTACAAGAACATGCAGTAGTCCAAAGCAGCAGTGCTTGAAAAATTTATTCCATCATATGGAATTGCATGATCTATTTTCCTAATTAAAATGTCATAAGGTTTTATATCATAAGGACACGTCTGCATTTCAAAATGAACCTTGATGTGGGAAGCCTCTGGGACTGACTACTGTTTATTATTTTAGAAATAAATTTAATTCCTAAAGTGCAGTTAAAAGTACTCTTAAAATTACTTTATGTACTGTTAACAAAAACACAAAAATAGTTATCAGGACAGTAGTATACGTATTAGATATCTATGTAAAGACATTCAGTGAGGTTTAGGTTTCAGTTTAGGTTTCCTTCATAACAATTACAACATTCTTATTTGCTTAGTTATGTTTGATGGTAGCAATAGACTTGATGAGGGCCAATAAATTAAATCTGAATCCTTAGAAGACAACGGTGGTGTTGATGGCCAAATCTCTCATTTTAAAAGACTGGGTGCGTAATCTGGAAGTTCTCCTGGACACATCAAATCCTGCTCAAGGAGCAGTGGCAGTTGTGGTCAGGAGGGCTTGTGCAATGACAAGTTGTACATCAGCTACACCCTTTCTTCAACCAACAATCTCTGCTCATAGTCACCCATTGTCTAGTCACCTCCCATCTGGACTATTGCAACTCACTGTACATGGGACTGCCCCTTGAAAAGAATCCAGAAACTTCAACTGATTCAAAATGTGGCAGCCCAAATGGTTTTGTGCAGACCTAGTTGTGCACAGATGTCATCTCTTCTGAGGGAGCTGCATTGGCTACTGATTTGTTTCTGGGTCCAATTCAAGGTGCTGCTTGTCACATTCAAAGCCCCACATGGCTTGGGTCCAGGTTATCTGAAGGACTATCTTTTCCCAGCCACATCTACCCAACCCATCACAGCAGGGAGGGAATGTTGCAGGTCTGATTTAATAAGAAGGTCCATCTAGCAGAACCAAAAAGAAGGGCCTTCTCCATAGTCGCTTCCTACCTGTGGAACATCACTCCTAAGGAGATAAGATCGGCCACCACTTTGACATTCTTTTGCAAGGTCCTGAAGATCTGGTTTTGCCAATGGGCCTGAGGATTCCAGAGTGAGATGGAGCCATCAAACAGTTTATTTGATTGTTGTCACTGGGAGGGGGCTTACTGCTTTTTTAAAAATTGGTTTTGTATTGGTCTTTTATTTTTGTAAGCCACCTGGAGTCATTGAAAGTGAGTTGGGAGGCCATATAAATTTTCTCAAATATGCAAATGAAATACACAAAAGTTTTGCCCTGGAAATTCATAAGGCCTTTCTCCTACAAATGTTTATTTTCACTTCCCAATCTTTAGTTAACCTGAATGTAGTATGATCCATGGTGTGATAATGTCTATATTGCTGTAAAATGAGATTGTTTTGGATGGTTTAAAAGCATTAGGTAATACATAACTATGTTATATCTATATTGTACTTGATTACTTGTACTAGTCAGTTATTGGTATGGATTTACAAAGCCCTAAACAGCATAGTGCCAAAATAATTTGTTGGAAAGCCTTTCTTCTCTGATATATCATCTTATTAAGATTTACAGTGACAGTTTTCCTGTGGTGCTGACAGTGACTGCATATGTTCGTGATTCTGTTCTATAGTTTTCCAGTTCATATTTTAATTGTTGTAAATTGCCTTATGACTGATACACAAATGCAGTGTGGGTTTAGCCCAATCTAAGTATGCACTAAGGCTCAGAAATTTTAGAAGTGATTTCTATATTAGAGTCCCAATTTACAATTCAACTTTCTCCAGTATAGTACTTTCTGTTACATAGGAATTCTGATATTAATTGAGAACACCTGTTTGGGGAAATCTGTTTAAGTTATACCGCCTTTGACATTTCCATTAGGTTTAAGAACAATGCAACAAGATAACCAAGGTACTAAAAATGTAAGTCCCAAATTCTCTTGGATGTTCAAAACCAGCTGTGAGAAACTTTTAATTCAGAGAAACTAACGTTCTCAAGGTCGGCAAGGTTAAGATGTTTGGATTTCAATTCCTGGAATTCCCCAGTCAGCAATTGAAATTCACATATCTTAAAAGTTGCCACGGTTGAAACATATTGATCTAGAGTGTGGATTTTAAGAAAGTTGAAAGGATATGTATAATACAAGAAGGAAGTATTCTGACATTACTATGCTTTGATACTAAAAGAAAATATAAATATTTATATAATATTCAGCCATCAGGTACTACGAATGTGGAGTCACTTATACTTTGAAGCTATCTATTAACTACTAACAGCAATTTAATACCACAAAGCAGTACAATAGGAGGTTTTGTAAGGAATAAAATACAAAGAAAGAGAGAATATGTTTTGCTGGATCAGTTCAATCCTGATTAGTTCAGCATTAACAGTACCATCTACAGAAAGCCAAGTGTCCTTTTCAAGCTACTAATGAAGATACTTTCAAGGTCTCATGATTCTATTCATAGCTATCATGGTTAAACATCATAGTTTCTGCTGTGAATTTGTTAAAACGGTTATTTAAACACTTTTAGAAGTTAATTTCACCCTTTCTTGACATAATTAGGCATTGTATGAAACTTTTTTTTACTTGCAATGAACTTTATCAGGTTTAAACAGTTTTATGAAGTGTATAAACACTTTTATAACCCTGCTATAAATATAATAAGCTTTCTTCCTTTTAGTCTTAATCACTTTTAAATTATTTTCTGAATTTTTTCCAGCACAGAAGTTTCCTGATGACTTTCCACTCAAGATCCAAGCTGGTTTATCTTTTTTCAATGCACCTTCTTTGACTGCCTGTGGCTATCTGTTCAACTTGGTCAAATAACAAATAATGAATTGCAATACTTACTTGATAATACTTAAAAGAACTGGCAAAATAATAATGTCAGGGTCAATGTACCTCCATTGACCTACTTCCCCAAATTAGAGGCTGCTATTACTCATCAAGGAAGTAGCAGGACTTTTATGTACCTTGGGGAATGTAGATCTTGTACAGGGTATGCCGGGGCACCACGTTGCCAATTCTCTAGAATGATTCCATGAGGTATAAAAACTACTTTTAAAAACCTTTCATAACAGAACCATTTGATAAAGAATTTAGATTTGCAAGCCTCACAGCATACAAATTATATCCGATACCCATTTTGATATAAATTGCAGTTCTCTTGCAACAGAAACACACACACACACACACACACACACACACACACACACACAAATAAACCTGTCTCTTGAAAAATGGCTATGACTTGGACTCTGATCTAGAAATCTGAAAATTCATTTTACTCTTCTACAAAGTAAAATAATTGCTGTATTTGCTTTTGTAATTAATGATTGTAAAGTTATTGATAATCATTAAAGCAACGATACCTTAAAATTTAATTCCTTGACCATTATTTAACCATTTTTTTCTGACTCTATTTGCAGATTAAATTGTAAGAAAATATGGGAAATCCTAACTAAAGCCCCTGTCACACTGCACCAACGGATACAAAGAGGATGTAAAACGGACAAAAAAGCTTGCCATCCGTTGGTT
>BHFT01036102.1:0-45184 GCA_004320025.1 Laticauda laticaudata | reverse complement strand
ATAACAACGGATGGAACATTTTGCTCGTCCATTGTGTCCGTTTTGCATCCGTTGGGCAGTGTGACAGGGCCTTAAGGTAGTAGTAGAAATGGGCTTTGCTCTGCACCAATCCAGCAAAGCAACTCTTCAAGGCATTTTGAGTGAATGATGCAGGCAACACAGATTTAGCTTTAGTACCACATATTGAAGAAATTTCATCTTGGATATCAGCACATATCTAACAATTTCAAAAACATTCCCATAAGCAGCATACAGACATATTTTGTAAGATGGAGAGAGAAACCTTTAAATAAAAATATAGCGAAATGACACAGAGAGGTGAGGAAAAAGAAAAGAAAGCGCACGTGAATTGATGCACTTGGCCATTGATGGAGATTCTAAGTCATCCAGGTCATGATTGTCCCAAAGGTGCTTTTTCAAAAGGCAACTGGTCTTTTTTTTCTCTTGAACATGTTTTGCTTCTTATATAAGAAGCTTAAGTTCTGATTGAATGGTGGAGAATGGAAGGATTTAGCTTCCTTGAAGTCATCTGGTCGTTAACCCTCCCTCTGACAGTCGTCAAGGCTAGCCTCAATCCATCGTTGAGGCCACTTGGAGACTTCTAGATGACTGCAAGAAATATAAATCCTTCTCTACCAATCAGAATTGAAGAAACTTCTTGGATCAGAAGTAAAACGTCTTCAAGAAAAAACAAAAAAGTCCAATTGCCTTTCGAAAAAGCACCTTTGGGATGCAATCCCAATCTCAATAATCAGAATGAAAATCCCAGATATGTCAATTTAATCAGACTTTATTGGGACAGGTAGATTAATTTTTAGAATTAAATGGTTGGCATTATTGTGTAGTGGCGCAGTGGTTAGAGTGGCTAACTCACTGCCCACAGCCTGGAATTCAATCCTGACCAGCTCAAGATTGATTCAGATTTCTATCTTTCTGAGGTAGGTAAAATAATGACCCCGATTTTGGGGGACATGCTGACTCTGTAAACCACTTAGAGAGGGCTGTGAAGCACTGTGAAGCAGTATATAAGTCTACATGCTATTGTTAATACTAGGCTCTTCTCAAATTACTCAGATATTACAATTTGAAGGCTGCTTGCTATTTTTTGCATAATAAAAAAGGCCTGCTAAGCACTCCCACATGTGCTAGTCTCTGTTCATTGTGAAGGTTTCAGAAACCCAAGATTTTATAAGAGATTTGCTACCCTAACTAATCCACTGTTTGGCAATAATAATATAGGAGTTGGCAACAGGAGTACTTCTTTTGGAAAATGGGACAGAGAAATAAAAACTTTTTACACACACAAAAGTTAATATTCTGCATTTGATCTTTATACCAATTACTTTCCATTCACACCGGAGTCTGTCCAAAGACTGAGCAGAATACATATTAGTGAAATTAATCTACAGCAGTTCCAAACAACTTAAAGCAAGACTACTTTTTTCTCTCTCTCAAGCCAAAAGTAGGGTGAAAAAGCCTTTAAAAAAACTATTCTGGTTTTAAATCTTTTCTGAAAGAAATGCCATAACTTTCATTGTGTGCGTATGTGCATTGGGTATTGTGTTTATGAGCTAGGAAGAAAATCTTTAGAAAAACATACTTTCTTTGACTTTTTATGATATAACTGGTATCTAGAGGAAGAAAAAAAATCAATACTGAACACTAAGAGAAATGTATAATAAATGTTCTTGCCGATAAAGTAGGAAGTAGCTTTAAAAAAAAAAACGTAAAAGTAAAGCATCGCACAAGTAATTTTACAGATATTAGAAATATGGATAAATAGACAGCTGTGGCATATAAATATTATGATTTCATCAGTTATATCAAAATGGCAAAACCAAATAGTCAGTTATGCCTATTCAACTGTACTGAGCTCTCTTTGCAAGTCCTGATTTTAGAAAATGTTACTTTAAGACTACTTTTGTCAAATTATTAGTAAGATTCTTCCAAAAAAGTATACCTTTCTGATACATTTATTTTATATGATGTGGGGGGGAGAGAGATTTAGCAGAACCAGGAAAATAAGATTAAGAAGACATTAGGCCACCATATTAAATGCATCATACTTAAACTGGGCATAGAACAATACTTGTAGTGTAGGAAATATAGTTAAGATTGTGATTTTCTATTTCCTAGTTACATCTGATTATGTGCCATCAAATAGTTATGGAACCTTAGCAACCACGCAGATAGATATGTTCCAAAGAGATCCTTCTGGCCCTTCAAATCCTCTAAAGGTCAGCCTATTGTTCATCGGCCTTGCTGATCGATATCCTCTTTTCTTTCGTTTTACCTTTAACAGCATTATAGACTTTTCTAGAGAAAAGCTTCCCACAATAGGTCTAAAGTTTGATTATTTGTGCCTGGTCCCTTGCATCTTGAGGGATAATTGTGGGTTGATTTTTGATAATCCATTTGTCTGTTTTCTTGACTATCTACAGCAGGGGTGTCAAACTGGCGGCCCACAGACCAGATGCATCACGCACAGGCCATGCCCACCTGGGTTCCACAAAGGCAAAAAAACATCACAATGCATTACGTGATGTCAAATCAAGCTTGACACACATGATCTACAGTATTCTCAAAAATCTTCTCCAAAGTTCAAAACCATGAATACTCCAAAATTGAAAACCATGAATATTCTTCCTATCCTGTTTCTTCAACGTCCAACCTTCCCTTCCATACAGTATCACATGTAAAACCACTACTTGTATAATTTTGATTCTTGTAGTAGGCGTACATGTGCCAGTATCTTGATATCTTTTTCAAGGCCTTCATTGATACACTACTTATCTGTTTGGGGAATTTGAAATTGAACTGTGATCATAAAACTCACCAACCTCCTTCTCCTCTACATGAGTGGTTGGAGCATAAACTTTAAAACTGTCATACTAAAGGGTTTTTCATAAAGTCTAATTGATAGTACTAAGTCGCTAATTGAACTGTAGCCATGCTATAGCTTTCCTAACTATGAAAGCAATGATCTTCCTTACTTCTCTTGTCTTAAGCACTAAAAAGCCATGCTCTGGCTGAAAGTGTTCAATTCCAATCCATTTCCATTTGCTGATGCCTAAGATGTCAATTTGTAGTCATTATATTTTACCTTTCACTGTGTTGATTTTCCTGGGTTCATGTTTTTTACATTCCATATTGCCCATGAAATTCTATTTTTGCAGCTTTGGGGTTTTTTGGTCTGCATGGCAACATCAGCAACTAGACATCCTGAAGGCTTTAATCTAACCATGTCAAAAAAACACCACCAAGCTTTTCTTCAATAGCATGTCTGGCCTTAGGGGCTCATCATCTGGTGCTGTATCATCTATCACTTTATCTTATGCATCATGTGCATATGTGGAGGAGGGAGTTTTGGTAAAACACAGGAGTCATTTACCAGTGTCTTTTCCTGCACAGCCTTTGCCACTGTCGCTAAAGGGATCGTCAGCATCTTCCTATATTACTGCTGCACATAATAGCTGCCTACATGCTGTAACTGGGCAGCTGAAATGACCTTCATGCTCTGATTATATACTCTTGGTCTCTATTCCTAACATGCTTTGTTCATTCATGGACTGACACCATAGAGCAGTGCAGCAGGATAGGCAATTTGGAACTTCTGCAAAATTTAGCCATCGATAATGCCTTCTGAGAAAATGTTGTCAACATAACAATCAAATATTCAATTTATGTTTACGAGATGCAATATTTAATTTTCTACCACCTAAGAAAAGCAATCAAATATCATATTGCCAGAAACAAGTATGAAAGACCAAATGAAATGGGAATCAATAGGATTAAGGGATGGAAATTCTTTTGCCTTGCTACAGGGTAATAGTCCATATTTATTTAATATACTGTTCAACTAATCAGAAGCTCTTCAGTGAGAGATCACATTCCCCACTGAATAAGCCAAGTTCAAAGATCAGAAGTTATGTTCTGACATACTCATCTCTTTTTGTCAAAGGCCAACTGTTCCAAGTGAAAGAACTAACCTGAGGGAGTGAGGCAAAAGTATTTTTTAGAGAAATTATTTCTCCTTTTCTTCAAGAATGAGAAGTTATCTGTCTCTGAAAAGAAGTGGTATCAGCCTATGTTTCTTCTTCAGTGCTTGAACTCTCCACAGATGTATGCTACACAATAATGACATAGCTATAATGGCCTAAGAAATCTTTAATTAGTTGAATTGCTTTATTCTTGTTTTTTGCATCCATAATCTTACATAGTAATAAAAGTCTCTGGTGGTATTTCTCTCATTATCTTTCTCATTTCATCAAAATGAGAACCTGCATTTATACTTTCAGCTGAAATTGTGAAATTTATTTCTGGGTTTTTAAGTTCTCTATCTGAATCACTTTTTCTCAGATTTTTATTTTTCATCTTCAGCATCATAATGTAGAATAAGAACAGTTACTAAGTTTTGCCATTTTATGCTTGCACATTTTCCAAAGCTCCTTAAAACCTAACATCCTGACTAGCACTGTTGTCATTGCCTAAAGCCATCATGAAACGCTGGCTGATAAAGTCATAAAAAGGACAAAGAAGTAATCATCTGCAAGAAGTCATCAATTCCCCCTGATAGCAGAAAAGAAAGGGAGCAAATCTGCAGGAAGCGTGTCAATTCAAAGGTCATACCAGAGTACAAAAAAGCAGTATTTAAACTATTCCTTAGAAAGTCACAGCATTTTACTAAAGCTTGATTGCCTCATAATTCTACTCTATTCAAGTCAAGTTTTCTTTATTAGCTAATACAAAAAAAATGAAGCATTTATTTCTAAAGAAATAATTACTGGGAATATGTATCCTAATAAAATCTTATTTGATCCAATTCTGTAGTTTGTTGCACATGCTTATCATCACAAAATGAAATTCAAACAAGCCCATAGATGGAATTTCTCACTGAATTTGTACCAACTGCCACCAACAAAATAAGTTATCCTCTTCCCTACAATTTCTAACACACATGGTTCCTGTCAATTTTCCAGATTCTAGGTCATCCCTCTACAAATCTGAGGTATCAAATAGGTAGGCTTCAATTTAAAAAATTCTGCAGGAGATAGACAGGTCATCTGATCAGAATTCTGGGGGAAAGCCACACAACTGGGGGAAAGAATAAAGTCTGACCTATGTCTATGAAGTAGTAAAAGATGGAGTTTATCCTCATCACAACTGTGAGATTAGGACCACCATTTCTCTTTTCCTGTACAGCTGAATGAAAACCATTCATTAATATGAAACAACAATTGCATGAACAGCAGGACAATGCTGCTACTGAAGTTCACCTGTTTGATCCATTATATTCTTCCAGGAAGAAAAACTCATAGTCAAAATCACAGTTAAAGAATTGGCATTATGAATATTGTGTTTACCTGATGGGAATGTCCAACCCATCTATGCCTGTTCTTCTCCTTACTTGACAACTAAAAATTAATTCAAAATTTTATATCATATATATTTTTCCAAACAAATATGTAGTATTAGTAGTTCTTTACAATATATTTATGTATGTGCACAATATATCTCTACCCACCCAATTTCAGTCACATCACATTATCTCCTGTTCTATATTCAGAATACCTAACACAAAACAGTTCAATTTTCTCCAATCCCTACCTTGTTTTGAATCCAGCCCTTCTAATTTGTTTTCTTCCTTCAAAGAAGAAGTAGAATCTATGCTATTGTCCTGCCTGAAAACAAGAACACATTTAAATTAGTTTGCCTTTTATAATTATAAAATAAGCACGTCAAATATATCAAAACCTGCTTAGCACTCTATTTTATTGCTTGATTTATGTAATGACAATCATAAATAATTGTAATACAATGTAGCATATAGAGTATATTGACAGTTTTCAGAAAAAATTACATTAGTTTCCCTAGCCTGCTACTTTTCCTTTCAGATCTGATAGGGCAAATACTCTCAGAATTCCAAGCCAGCGTGTGAATTAGGAATTTATGGTCCCAATAAAACTGGAGGGAACCAAGCTGGATAAAGTTAAACTTGATGCAATGAATCTAAATAATTATTTAAGAGGTTTCTGAATGAATAATATATTTTAATATTATTAGGGCATAAAAAGAAGACCTTATGTCATTGAAAGTGCACTATATGACCAATAAAATAGTCAAATGTGAATGTCTGGTTCTTGGTTTTTTTTAATAAGTGTGAAAAAGAAGGGAACATGGCTTCCACTCAAAATCTTTATTTCAGATAACTGATAAAAGAGGAGAAGTTTGCCTTTCTTTGCAACTACACAACCTAATGAGTTCAGAAACATAGTAAACTTATTTACTACTTCGAAGTATTGCCTGGTTGTCCATACTCCTTGCAAGGGATGACAATCAACAGTATTAAGTATCTTCTGCATAGAGTAATATGTGATATATTGATCAATGACCTCACCCCAAAGATATGTGCTACACTTATTATTGATTCTCTGAATGGGTTATGACCCATTCTAAAAAAAAAACCCCATCTCTGACTTCTTAATAAAATGCTTTCCCAGCTCCATCTTCCCAGAATGGCCTTTAGCATTTTAAGTCCTAAAGAAGTCTGATTGAAGAACTCAAAAGGACTAATAACCTACAAAACATCTGAAAACAATTACCTTTATGAATGGCAGGCCCACAAAGCCTCCAGCAGTGAATCTGTCTGGTGTTAGTATTTTCAGAAGCAGAATCTGAAAGTTAATTCTTTCTACATTAGACAGGATTAAAAGGTTTCCCGGCAAGCAGTTTTAGGATCAAACTAGGATGCCTCAAAATAAGCCCACTTTGTTGGATAAGAACTAAACGTAAAACCCACTTGAGGGTTTATCCTCAGAGAACTGCTGCATAAAGAACCAAATTCAAACCTTACATGCAGTGCTGCTCAATGCTACATTTGCAACTGCTAACACCATTGCTACCATCACAGTGATGATAAGGAATACATTTTAACAGTAATTTAGCTTTTATTCTCAAAACTGAAAAATGATTTCAGGAGAGGCAATTATGCAACAAAGAATAGCCTAGCTCAAAACTGTTGCAAGGACATCTCTTTAAAAGAGCCTTATACATTTGACAGTTTATGCAGAACTGAAAGAAAAACAACACATTTTCTGAAGTGTTGATGAGATGCCAACTTAAGAGATTTTTACATACTTGCACCTTAATGTGAAGATTTCTACTGTACAGTGAGGGGGAAACTGCTAAATGGAGGCACCTTATCTGTTGTTTAATTGTTTTTATACAAAGCAGTAATGGGGAAAAAAAAGACTATGAAACACACTTGAGAAAATAGGATACAGCTCTCCACAGGATTTTGAAATCAAGGCAGGTTAGTCCAGTTGCTGATCTTAATGAGCATTTTAGTCATAAAATTATTTTATATTTATATAAGTAATTTCACATATGAATTATTTTGTCTAACAATTGCAAAGTACATATTATGTTAATATACATACACAATCAAAACAGTCAATCACACTGAAGGTCAGGGTTGAACAAAAACAGCAGTCTTCTGCTCTTCAAATAATTTTATAATGGAATAATCTTGTACCATAATAATTCTGGCAATATTTTAGATGTCATAGGATTTATTGTCTGTAAAATAACAATATCATACCACAATACCATACCATTCACATTTTACCTGTAATCTACCTATTTTAATTATGCAAAACATCTATTTTAATTATGCAACATACAGCTGGACATGTAAACAATTGTTAGAATTAAATTCAAATTTAAGTCCTTAAAATTGCAGTAACCTTCTAATACAAAGTTAAAAACCAACTATTCAAAGTATATTACAACCAGACTAAAAATAGATTTTTCATACATGCGGGCAAACAGGAGAAGGGTACTTGGCAACGATACCCCTAGGTTTTTTTATTTCCTCTTTTCTAACTGAACATAGGATTGTTGGAAGAATTATCCTTCTGGGCTCAGTTCCAAGTAGGGAAAAAGACACTGGAAACATGGAGGCTGTTTGGAAGGTTTAATGGTGGACAGGACCTGGAGCTCCANTCGTTGGGATTTGAATTGAAGCTTGTTTCTAATTGGTTGTAAGACTCTCATGAAGTCATGCAGGGGCAACTCTGTAGGCTGTCCTGAGTTCCAGGCTTGGTTGAGCCTTTCTGGATGATGATGCACTGAAAAGGGCTTTTGAGCAATTGCAATAGCTTTACCTGGAGATCTTTGTTATGTAAAGTATTCTGGCCCAGGCCTTAATGGCCCATCCATTAACAAAGATGGGAGTGAGCTTCTGCGTCTGAGTTTCTACTCTTTTTAGAGGAAATATTCTGCTTTTTAAATATTTTCTGGGATATTTCAATTTTGTAGGAGAGGGGTGGGTGCTAACTTCCTACAGGATAAAGACTTCAATTCCTGAATTAGATAGTAATGGTATAATCAAGCATTCATCAGCAAATTAAAAGGGTAGTTGAGCAAAATCTACTTTTATTGAGGAAGAAACTACCCTAGGGTATGGGTTCCAAAATAATACATTTTTTTTCCTTGAAACTTGCTGGCAAATTTCATTTGGGACTCAAAATAATAACTTCTTTAGTTCTAATAACATGGCTCGTAGTAGAGGTCATGGAAATGGTTACAGAAGACCTATTTAGCTCTGTCATTTTTCTGACATCTGAAGACATCTGATACAAAACCATCTAGAAGAAAAATGTAGTACCTCGTTTCTATCAACCACTTCAGCAGAACAGAGCTGTACATATACTAATAAGACAATGTGTTATCCAAAACACTAACGCTGAGCAATTCTTTGCTGTCACATACAGAATTTCTGATGTAGGGCTGCAAATGGTCTTTTACTATGCATGCATTTTCTGCCATCTTGTGGCTAAAGAGTATAAATTTTAGAGACCACATTTCCCACTTAATTTTCATTTCAACCAAACTACACCAACTGATAAAGACATTATTACAGCATGCCTTTTTACATAAATGAATATTGTTCAAGATTTTAAGGTCTTATCGCACAATTCATTTCTAACTGCTTACAGAGATCAATTGTAAGTTTTTATTTCTGGGGAAATGCTGCTTTCTCACAACCTACTATATTCTAAAAATATTATTCCCCATACTTATTTATATCAAAATACTTTATTAAATATTGCCTGGTCGCTTTTTCCTTTTTTAAAATCAAAAATCAAAAAACAGATCATTTCAAAGTCACTTATGGAAAAGCCAATGAAGATAAAATGCCTTAGATTAAGTTGATTTTTCTTCCCTTCCTGCTATGATTTTACAATAACTCTATACTAGTCCTATTAGCATATGTGTGTATCTTTTGAAGTTTTATAACTCCCACTAAACAAGTCAATTATAGGCTTATATTAGATTGGAGGGGCAGAAAAAGGAATCAGAACTACAAAAGATGTATTTTAGAAAGGACCACACATAACTCAAAATGATTACCCTGAGAAGTAACACAATCTCTTTACAAGTGATACTGTTGGAATGTATATACCTTTCTGCCTCCCAGGTGTATCAAAGCAGATTACAATTCAATATCAAGTTCAATACTTATAATGCCATTCCGTCCTATGAATGCAGTTTAGAATGAAATGACTCCCAAATGAAGACTGCAATTCTATGTACATTCAGAGGAACAACATTAAAGATTAGGATTTACTGTGAAATAAGTAAATTCACTTTTTACACATATGCAATCAAGAAAAAAAGTTGTTCTTAAAGGAAAAGCATACAGCATACATGATGAGGTGATTAATGTATTTATCAAATTTGAATGTAGCCTGATTCCTAACAATTCTGGATGGCTAATTAAAATACCTATGAGGAATATCTGAATTCTAATATTTGAATCTAGTAGATGGGCAATTTTACTTCTTGATTTAATAGCATCTGTTCAAAGTTTAATTAAAAAGCATTATTAGGAATATCATAAGAATAAAAAATATGCAAAATAATAATAGGTAGGGTTCCATGGTGAAAGATCAATATTTTAAAAAGTACTATTTTAACTGAATCACACAGCAAATATTCTAAAACATTTACTATATATCACATTTTAGAAAATAACAGAAAACAATTATAGAATTAACCATCATTGTAGTCCTTTATTTTTTAGGATATTTTCATCTGGGTTTCACAATATTTTGTCATGCAGTATTGTGTTTATTTGCACATCCCATAGAACTCACTGAAGCTTTATGTGGAATTTTGCAGGCTTTCATTTCTCTGATTTTTGCCCACAACATACCCACAACAGTTGTTCATTTGTCATAATGTAGCAAGATTTCATAAATTTTCATCAGCATTTCTACAGTTCATCCAATGTTTTGACAAAGTTTTAGATGGAATTTTGCTGACATTTTACAAGTATTTCCAATTGAAATTTTAATGCAAGACAAAATTAAAGCAAACCATCTAAGAACAAATATAATTAATTTATGACAATTACTTACTGACTGGCTGGTTCAACTATTGTCTTTTCTTCAGTACCATTGATTTCCTCATCACTGTCAGAATCTGCCCCACTCTCACCTTAAAATAACATGTCAATATGAGATGTTATATTTTGATAGCATTTTTCTGTTTTAATGTTATTCACCAATAAATATTGTTATTACTGTCAAGGAACAGGTAGTCCATCTGTTTCAGAAGCAGGTTTGAAATAAGCAATCTCTAATTACAATCAGTAAAGGAAATATCTGCATTTTATAGACAGTTGGCATTGTAAGTTCCAAAGGTATACTCTTTTTTGGAAGAGTAGCAGGTTTTTTTAAGATAAGCATTGGTTGTCTAGTAGTTGCTCCATATTTACACCCAAGGAAAAAAACACATCACATTTATGTCAGGAGCCATGGTGGTGCAGTGGTTAGAATGCAATATTGCTAGCTAATTCTACCGACTGTCAGTAGTTTGATTCTCACCAGACTCAAGGTTGACTTAGCCTTCCATCCTTCTGAGGTGGGTAAAATGAGGACCCAGATTGTTGGGTGTAATATTCTGACTCTGTAAACCGCTTAGAGAGTGCTGGAAAGCACTGTGAAATGGTATATAAGCCTAAGTTTCATGCACAAGAACTATATCATCTTCAACATGGAACCCTGCAGAACCATTGCTAATAAGCATAGGCAAAGTTTTATGTTTGTATAAGCTATCATCTGACCACTCAGAACCTACAGCTGATCCAGAATGTGGCATCATGGGAGCTTGACATGCCATGTTAATCCACCTCTCCATGAGCTGCATAATAATCCAATAAACCAATGATAATCCAATCCAATAAACTTCTAGGTTCAATTAAAAATGCTTCCATCTGTAAACCTCTTCATGATACAAGGTTGAGTTATATGCAAATCCTCTGTCTCTTATTAATTCTGCCTGTCCCAACATATAGTAGAATGCATGGATAATCTTGAGAAAAGGGGATAAGAGATGCTGCCTGGGAAACTATCAGACAAGAAAGACAGAAGCCCACAACTGTTGAATGGTCAAAGAAAGAAACTTAGAAAGGACATGCCCTAACAGGTGTAGCAGTTAAAAGTGGCAGGAAGCAACTCTGCATTTTTAGACTTGCAAGATTCTGTTCATGTAGCCTTATAACAAAGTAGACTCATTTCCTCTAGTTGTGCTTCATGTATGGTTTACCTGGGAACTCCAGCCCAACAAATCCAAGAGAGTTGGCAGACACTAAGTCCTTTCCATCAAGCAATGCTATCTGATGGATGCAGAAAGAATGCTTTCATTGTCATGGTGCCTGTTTGCCTCCCCACCCCACCCAATAATTTGATTGGACAGCTTATCTGACAACATATGAATGGAGATCCTGTTGGCCTTTCAGAAAGCATTTAAAAGCTGGCTATTCCCATAAGAATTGGGCCAGGACACTGAGTGAGACAAAATCTGAGACATCTTTAGAGAATGTTTTATGGCATTGAATGATTGTCCCTCCTTGTTTTTAAGATTTGATACTGCACTTGGTTCTAAATTTGCTGTAAACTGATCTGGTATTTTGAACTGTACGACCATATAATTTGAATAAGCAAAAACAATCCTCATTAAAATGAACATAAAAGATACCTGCAAAACAACTTCTCATTTTTAATTTGCAAAGTAAGAAAAAAGTATTACATTTGTGAGCAACTCTGACTCTGAAAATATTAATCTTAATTCTCCTTATATTTAGAGAGATTCTAGCTACATTTTCCCACACTTGCTAGAAGTGTCTTATTCTAGTTATATTATAGACAATACTCTATTCGTCTATGGCATATACAAACACTCTTTCTTGCTTAGTGTTCATTGGGAATTCACAATCTCAAAAAAGACTCAGCTGCTTTAGGAATATTTCAATGTATCACACAACAAAAGCATACTATAATTAATGAACATGCTTCTTTAAATGCCCATATCTATACATTTGGGACTACTAATTTGGGCTGAGCTATTCAATATCCAGACAATGTTTCAGTAATCGTATCTTCCTTTAGTGGGAGGAGCTGCCCTTGATGCCAACTAAGGGCACCGGCAAATCTCTATTCATACTGCAATTACAAAGTAGAATTTATGCTTTCTTCATAAGGACAGAGTAAATGGATGCTTGATGTTTATATTCTAGTCCTATCTTGCTTTCCCTACAGTAACTGACCTTCTCTATCAACACCTGCCATCACTTCACTTCTATTCAGACTTTGGCTTTATTTCATCATATATCTTCCTCAAATCCTAGCACTGGTTTCTCATTCTCTCCTGCAATACAATTTCCTTGTCTTTATCTGTTGGTCTGGCAGAAGATTGGGCTGGTTTATATACTTGAGGAATGAACTGAAAGGCTATTTTCATAGACAGACAATGTTGATGAATAATTGGAAGATATAAAAAAAATGGGAGTTGCTCTCCTTTCTGTAAGACACAGGAATAAGAGAGATGCTTTTTTGCATTCTTTGCGTGAAAAAAAGTCCTAGATTTCAATCCTTCATATGATCAGTTGCCAAATCTTGAATTTGAAATTGTAGGAATAGTTTACTGCATGTCAGTACAGGTAGTCCTCGACTTGCAACAGTTCGTTTAGCGACTGTTCAATGTTACAACAGCACTGAAAAAGGGACTCATGACCTTCTGATAAGCTAAGTCAATGGGGAAGCCAGATCCACTTAACTGTGCTACTAACTTAACAACTGGAGTGGTTCACTTAACAACCTTTGGTAACCTGTGGTAAGAAATGTCATTAAATGGGGCAAAATTCCCTTAACAAATGTCTCAGCAACAAATTCTTGCCCTTTAGATGGATGAGCTTCAACTCCTAATGATTAAGCTGTCCAGATGATTCTGGGGATTAAACTCTATAAATATGGAGGGCATTCATGGAGAAATTAAGTTAGATAAAGTAGAGGCTTAGCTCATTGGACAAGGCAATGGTCTCACTCTTGCCATGGCTCACATAGACTTGGAAAGTGCTTGGGCAGGGGAGCAAGCGCTAAGTGAGATCAAAAAGCTAAAGATAACCCAGCAGTAGGAGCCACTTCTTTCTCACTTTTCCTGCTGTGTTCTACTTTGCGGTTCGATCATCATTCTCCAATTCTCTTCTGGTTCTTCCTAAGTCTTTTTGTTCTTCTGCAGAAAAGGAAGCCTATATGATCCTACTATGACTTGACAGAAACTAAATATGTTTCTTTTTTTCAGATGATGCAAAAGTATCTAGATACTCAGAGTTAAAATGATCTAACTTTGTAATTCTAAGCAAAGCATATTGATTTTGCATACTTAAAGCAAAGGCTACTGATTTCTTTTGGTGTGAATTACTCTATAGTCTGAAGCTCAATAAATAATCTAATGGCACCACATAGAATAGAGGGCTTTCAACTCATCTTCTCTAATTCAGATATTTAAATTCTGATTTTAGTAGCTATAATTGATGTCTAGAAAGACACATAGGTTTTAATTATATACATATAGTGCCAGACCATATATATCATCTACAAATAAATCCTGCTGAACTCAGTAAAAGTTACATCTTAGTAAACATACATGTATAATTATATATACTATTTAGTTTTTTACTACAAAAATATTTCTAATTTTCTTAACTGAAACAAAACTGTGCCCTCATTTAGTCTTCAAAAGTTCTTACTCTCTAATTTTAGAATAATCAGTCCAAATAATAGTTCAGTATATATGATATTTACCTTCAAGAATTTTCAGTAACTTCTTTTCAGACATAAGGTCCAATTGTTCAAGACAAAGCCTTTTAATTTCTTCTATAGAACAGTTCTAAGTAAATTAAATAAAAAAGAAATGTTTCTATACAATAATAAAAAATGAATTATTTTAGATAAGTCAAATTTAATCATGCTTGAAACAAACTTAAAATATTGTAATTAATTACTAATTAAATCTAAACTCACTAAATCAAGGAATTGAAAAGTTGACTTTAAATTGTAATATTAAAATTAAATATTGTCATAAAACAATGTAAAAATAATATAAATCCAGATATGCATGATTTGGAATTTGAATATTATATTTTGAATAGAAAGAATACAATTAAAATGATAATATATAAATCTAATACATTATTAAACCATGGTAAATATTGATTAAACTATTGATCAAAAAGTTAAACATATATTTAAGTTATATATTCATTTTATTAATCTAAAATACATATATTGGATTAAATCAGAAAAGTATAAAATATAGTGAACTATACTTAGTATATTAGAACTCCACTTGTTCTGCTGTTTTTAGATATTTTTAAAGAGTTTTCTAAAGTGGCTATTTTTTAAAAAATATAATCAACAATTTGTATTTATTGGCATAAGTAATCATCATTATGGATTAAACACATGTTTACATAAACAATCCAATAGAATTATAGGACTGGAAAGGACTTTGGAGGTCTTCTAGTCCAACCCCCCCTGCCTTAGGCAGGAGTCCTTATTCCATCTCAGACAAATGGTTGTCCATTTTTTTCTTGAAAACCACCAACAATAGAGTAGCCACAACTGCGGAATGCAAGCTGTTCCACTGACTAATTGTTTTCACTGAAAACAAAATGATCCAGACTGCAATAGGGAGAACTACAGAGAAAACAAAGTTATGTGGAAAAATTGGCAGTTTATGTATCAGTAATAATAAAAACAGAGAGAATGTGTTGGGATCTACATTTGATCCCATGTTGGGATATATTTTATATATCAAACGTTGATTAAAGAGAAAAAAAGTTTTGGGTAAGTGCAAGTGAATAATCAAAATGAGTTATGAATTATGTTGAGTAAAACTGTTTTGTGGTCAAGTTACTATTTTTTAAGTCCTAGTAATTTGCTCTTGTCTGAAATAGATTTGGAACTTTCAATCATCACTATAACCATTTTATGAATGGACATCATAGGGCAGCCATTCTGGATAGTCAAAATTCCAATGTGTTTCTTGGCCCTCCAATATTAGAGATGTGTTTTTTTTTAATTGTCAGAACAGTCAAGGGATCAAGAAATCCCACAAACGTCTAGCGGTTTCACTCATTGAAACCATGCCAACAATCTCAACTTTTTCCTAGTATACTCCAAGTTTGACATAAGCCTATCTCTATTGCAGGCTTCTAAACAGGTATTCCCATTGTTTTAGGGTGTGCTGAAAATTTTACAATTGCAGATCTGTCCCTTTTTTTAAAAAAATTTTTAATTTAAAAATATTTTTGATTTTTTTAAAACAATTTTACAAAAGTAATTATTGCAAAGAAAAAAGAGATAGATTTGGGGTATTACAACTGAATATAAGTGCCTTTCTTACCTACTGAAAGCTTCATCAATATTCTTAAGAAGCACTGAACAGTAACACCTTAATGTTGTTTCCGTTTTATTTTTAAATCCTGCTTGCTTCTGATTTCTAGTTAAGTTATTTCCAGGCAAAGATGTCAAAAATCCTTTGGGAGTAGTATGTTCTTTAATTATAAATGACTTATTTATAAACTGCCAGGTTGCCACATTCTTATCTGGTGTTATGTCCAATTAAAGAAAAATTTCAATATCCCCTTGGAAAAGCTGTAATTATATATTACATTATTCCATATGCCACAGTAATTAACATTATTTACATTTCCAGTCTGATTTATCCCAAGGACTGTACATCAGCATTTATATCACATAATTTATTAATATACATCCATGTACAGATATATGTATAAACACTAGCTGCCTTTACAGCAGTCTCAATAGCTGAACTATTTAATCAATATAAACTGCTATTGAACCATCTTACAATTATATAAGATGCACACCAACTAACAGTGCAGTTTAATTGGCAGATTAATCAATTATAGCTTTCTTGATGAATCAGTGAAAACTTATTTAATCAGTGAAAAAAAAAAACCCGCTATAATTGGTAGGGTCATAAGACCGAGATATGGATGTCTTGTTCTGAATGTTTGCATGATATTGCAATGTGATATTGCAATAAGGAATAGATAACAGAAAACAGTAATTTCCTTTCAAAAATATATGATAGGTAAAACCTTTTTTTTATGTTTTCTAAAATGTGCAGAGTTGGGAAACAATTTGGAGGAAAATAAACTAAAGCCACACTCGACTTCACCTGAGAAAAGGAATGACACCCACAGGCAGAGAATGTAAAAAGTTACTTTTTGATTATGAAGAATGCAAGAAATTAAAGGTAGTCTGTCTAGGTGATAATGGAGGGTGGTTTAACGTTAAAACTTTAAAATTGATTTAAAGCAATTTAGCAAGTCCTACATTTTATCAAATTTACCATATTTCAAAAAGGTCCCTACACTGACTTCCGGTTTGCAGGGCTTTGGCAGCAGCAGGAATCCGTGATTGTGCGTGGCTTCTGCTTGCGCTTGCCGCTGGAGTGCCCCGAGCCAGCCGATCCCATAGAGGTGGCTGAAGATAGGGGAGATCCGGCAGGGTTCTAGAGGAGCTGCATCTCCTCTCCCCAGCTGGCTTAACTCCCTTTTCCGAAGGCAGTAAGAGCAGCGGTCAGAAATAGCCGCCACAAAGAAGCACTCCATCCGAAAAAGAATGTGCAGGAGGAAGCTAAGAGGTGAAAGTTTTGGCTGACCGGGATAAGAAGCAACATTCAAGATTTCCTGGAATTTAAATTTTAAAAAAAGAAGATCTAGAGGCAGCAAATGAAAGTATAAAATGGGATAAAATATTCAATGTAATTTAGTGAATTTTTTTTTTCTTTTTTGAACAAAATAAATGAAATGGAATATGAGATAATTGAATTAAGAAGGAATGGAAACATTTTTAATTATATATTGTCTTAAAATATAAGTGAAATGGGGGGGGGAGTAACTACGTAAAATGTATAAGTGTTCCCATAGAAGCATGATACCTATTTGAAAAGGACCATTTAAAATGTTTAAGATTTAAATGAATATTAAAGCAACAGAAAAGAGGAACACAGAAGAGGGAAATAAAGATGAAGAGACAAGGGGTAAAAAGGGTAGAGTGGAGAAGCAAGGGAGGAAAGAAGGGAAGAGAAGCTACAAAGGTTTTGAAACAAGTTGTAAAGACAGGAATTATTTAGAGATAATGGGTAAAAATATAACTTGAAAAAGAGATTCTGTAAAAGTACATAAGACTGTATTGTTGTTTTTGTATTAGAAATAATGTTAGAAAATTTGGAACAACATATGATTATAAAAATGGAATAAAATATTTAATGTAATTTAGTGAAAATTTGTGTTCATGAGAAAAGATAATAGACAGCTGAAACAGGACAAAGGATAAAACTATAATGATTTAAATTGAGATGAAATAAATAAAATAGAATTAAGAGAGTGAAAAGAGGGGAGAAGCTATATTGAAAATGTCAAATTGTAATAAGATATGGAATAGTATATAAAAGTGAGCATGAACTTGAATTTATGTCTGTACGAAGAGATGTAACCCGGGATCAAGCTGCTTTCAAAAAAGATGTTTTATGTTTTTATGTTATGTGTTTTGTTTGTATGTTTGTCTTTTAAAAATCAATAAAAAAAATTTGGGGAAAAAAAAAAGGCCCCTACACTGAAGTGCTAACAAAATGGATGCACATCTAAACAGGAACTAAATAGGTATCAAATAAATATGCTTTTATTGCATTGCACATAGTTCTCATACTGAACATTTTGCTATTCATGTTTAATATGAAATGGATATCTATGGATATTTTTTCAGAATATCCTACAAACACAATAATTATATGATCATAAAAGTAACATTTTTGCTCTAATTATGACATGGTTATGACTCCTTAAAAGAAGCATACACAGAATTTGATGTGGGAATTTCTTTCACTCATCCATCACCGAAGGATGAAAAACAACATATCCTACAGACAACAGATTACTTGCCCAGCCCAAATTTTAAGTCTAGCTTCATATTAAAATAATACATTTCATTTCTACTATTTTGCTTTATATTTTTTAAAAAATAAGATGGCAACAATGCCCTATGCACTGTGATTTCATCATTATGATAAAAAGATACAGTAAGAGTTTTAACTTATTAAATTTAATATCACTGTATTTTTATTAACTTACCATATCTCAATCATATTTGTGTGTACAGACACACGCACACACATATACACATACAATCAGTCTTCTCTTAAATGTGATAACTTATCCACATGAAGCACTTTATTAGAACAATTTTAAAAGCTGCATCTTTTTCTAGGCACATGAAACTATTTCAGAAGTTATTCTTTGCCTGGGTGTGCACAACCAGTACACTTCATGGATAAAAACATATTTGCTTTTTAATCGTTTTTGGAAAAAATATTTCATGTGTGTTCCAATGTATTGTGAGGCACCGTTTTTTTAAAGAATTTGCACAGCTGTAACTGATATATTTCAATACCTTTAAAACATCAGGCAACATCTTCTGCAATTTCTTCTCCCCTATGATATAAAAGCATTGCTGAAGCATTTCCTTCTTGTCCGTAATATAGAAACTGACAGGCTTCAATTGCACAGTCAGATCTAGTCCACCTTCTTCTATGTCACTGGGCTCTTCTACCACATCTTTCTTTTCTGGAACCAGAGCAATACACTTCGTTTCCTAAAATATGACACACACAAAAATATCCAATATATACTTGATTGACTGTGTGGTATTCTCAGCAAATAAACTATGACAAAACTGACAGTTCAGTCTCATGGAGTTCAGTATAGATTACTCACAAGTGAATCCATATAGAATTGCAGTTTGAATCAATGAAGCTTCTAAAATTGCTTCTTACTGTTGTATAGTCTAAACATCGTAACATTCTAACTTATGACACTTTCAGTGACAATATTTTAATATGGTTCATTAAGCTGCTCAATTTTGAATGTCAACATTATTTGAAAAATCATAAGGCCAGCAAAGGAGTTTACAAATGAATGTTGGATCAATAATAGAAATCAATAATAGAAAATAATGTTTTATATATAGTTTTGTTATATTGGAGGGGATCGCGTGTGCATGCACAGGGGGCGTGGGGGGCATGTGCATTGCCTTTTGGGTGTTGGCACGCAAGCGCGCACACATGAGCGTGTGTGTAATTTTCAGCACAAGAAACCAAAAAGGTTAGCCACCACTGGAAAAGAGAATAACAAAAATTCAGAGCTCTGTCTCAAAAAAATGAAAGACATAAAAAGTCTTGAAAGAACAAGAAAAATTGAACCAGATTTTGGAAAAAAGAACGGGAGAAAATTATGGGGAACTATCACATTATTTGATTATTGATTACTTTGATTATCATAAAGTGAATGATTTTCTGCAGAGAATGATCCATACCAAAACATAAGCTAATGAATGTAAGATTAGAGAAGATTATAAAACTGGGAGACAACTAGGATAAAAAGAAGATCCAAAGATCTATTACTAGACGTCAGAAAAAAGTCACAAATTAATAAACATACTTGCACCATAATTTAGCAAAGGACTAAACATGCAGTACAAACCAAGCAAGCCACTGAAGGAAAAGCCAAGGATATATATTTAACAAGTATTGAAATATGGTGAGTTGACCTCAAAACAATAACAATAGCACACACAAGCAAAAATAGAGAAGGGCAGTATAAAATGTAGGAGAGAAAACTGTAAATTTTCAGGTAGAGTATCTTCAATATATCATTACTGAGATCCATAGGATGTGATTAAGTCATTTGAAGCAATTTTATAACTTATTTTGGAATGCTATGATGCTTAAAATATGTTTTTCTCTGATCCTTTTTATTAAAAAGTCACATAGTTAACATACTGCATAAAAATATTCATTCCTTTTTTAGTGATGTACAGGTAGTTGACTTACAACAGTTTACTTAGTGATCGTTCAAAGTTATAACTGTGATTTATGCAACAAAGTGATTTATGACCATTTTTCACTTACGACTATTGCAGCATCCCCATGGTCACATGATCAAAATTCAGACGCTTGACAACTGACTCATATTTATGACAGTTGCAATGTCCCTAAATCATGTGATGTGACCTTCTGACAAATAAAGTCAATGGGGAGCCAGATTCACTAAACAACCATATTACCAACTTAATAATTGCAATGATTCATTTAATAGCAGTGGCAAGAAAAGTCATAAAATGAGGCAAAATTCACTTAAGAAATGTTTTACTTAGCAGCAAAAATTTTGGCTCAATTGTGGTTATAACTCAAGGACTACCTGTAATAGCATAAATTATGCATGCTGAGACGTCATATCATGTTCAGTGGCATTCTTTCCAAGTAGAAAGGCCAAAATCATAATTCACAAACATATAGAAAAAGCGAAGAGATCATAAGACTATGTATGAATACACATGGAACAGGGATTTGCTTCCCATTAGGTCCGTAATATTTATTTGTTTGTTTGGTTTGTTATTTATTTATTTTTTGCCCATCTCATTTAGAAGTTACTTAAAGCATTAAAAACATTAAAAGCATAAAAGATAAATATTTCTAAAATGGAAAAAATGGAATTATAATCAAAGACAAAGTTGTAATTAAAAGATGGTGAGGGAGGGTTGAAGCAGAATGTGCAGCGTGGGGAGATGAGGTTGTCTCTTAATTCATCAACCACCTCCAGCGTGGCACTCCACCGTTAGGTGGGCACAGCCAAATGATTAATTTACAAGTGTGACCACCACTCAAAAAAGAAGTGAATTGGAGTAGTACAGTAGGATATCCTGCAGACAGAGCTCTCTATTTGCCTTGCAGGATTGCTTTTACCAGATATTAACTTCTGCCTCTGTATCCTAATATCAAATTATACTGCTGAAAATACAGTAATGCAGACCCCCCTGCCGGTTCTATCAGACAGCTACCACCTTACATTTACAGGGAGAATGTGTGAAATATTTTCCTTTTGTGCATTCCTTGCTCAGGTCAAAACACCAGATGCCATCATTCAGAGTTCAAAAGTTTTATTTGATGCATAAGGCAAAAACATTGGCAAAGGTTGCAAACATATTTTATAGTCAGGTGCAAAACAGCTAGGTCTGCATATTCCTACTTCTAAAATTTTCAAGTTTTATTTTCCAAATAGTCACCTGGATGATGGGTGGAATAGGGGTAGGATAGGGTGGGATAGATGAGATTGATGGATAATGATAGATTAGATAGATATAGATAGATAGATAGATAGATAGATAGATAGATAGATAGATAGATAGATAGATAGATAGATATAGACTAGATAGACAAGAAAGAAATAAAAAAGGAAAGAGAAAATAAATAAAATAGCCAAATTTCTCATGTTCTAATTGGCATACTATATCTCTGATGCTGTGAGCCTTAACATTTGTCCTTAGTTCTTTCTAATCTATACACCTGATACTCTTGCTTCTGTGTAACAAATAAGCACTAAATGTGCTTTTTCAAGAGGCAACTGGACTGCTGAAAAGCACTTTGGGGACAACTATGACCTGGATCACTGAGCATCTCCATCGATAAAAAAGCACTAATTTCCCTTCTAAGATGGCCTAGTTTAGCTTCTTTATATTTTAACTACTTTCTAAGAATATTTTGCCCTATTAACTTCCAGAGAATAAAGCAGCTTGTGCGTTCATAGCAACGGAGGCTTTTCCCAAGCACATTTGCTCATGGTTAAATTTACCTCCCTCAAGCAATCTTCTGGGTTCACCCAACGTAGTTTATTTAGAAGCGATAACAGCATTTAATGGCATTTCTTACTCAGAAAAGGCGCTACCTCTGTTCAGATTTCCAGAAAACCAGGAGCCTGGAAGCACCTTTTCTGGTATTAAAGGGTACATTGATGCGGTGAGCTCACTTCTCTTATCACTTGATTTGATTCCCACCCCATTTTTGATTTGATTGAACGAAGGTACGTATTTTCCTTTAGTGGCTTTTCTGCTCTTTTTTTTTTTTTTCCCCGCGACCCCTTATTTTATGCGACGTGAGTTTTAAGAGGCTAAAAAAAAAACCGAGACAACCGTTAACGCCGCCAAAACAAGGCGCGCGAAGTGAGAGGCTGAAGCCACGCCTCCTCGTCACGTGAGTCCGCGCGATTCAGCCGCTCTCCCCTCGGCAAGGCTGACGGACTTGTTATTCGATACCTCCGGAAGGCCGCGGGTTGCCTCGGTGCTCCGCCGTTTCCTTTCGCTGCCGCCGCCGCCGCCTCCTTCCTCTGGGCCGCTCAAACGGGAGCGATGTCGCTTCTTCTCTTTAGAGAATTTACGGCCCGTCATGGCGCCCGCCTCCCCGAAACGGTGGCCGTTCCTTTTAAAGGCTTTTGAAAAATAAATAAATAAATAACCGCATCAAAAAGCCGCCTGACGACTGGCGGGATCAGTGATCCGCGCGTTCAGCTCAGCTGGACCGCTGTCGCAGTTTGCTTGCGTCATTGTTGCGACTTCGCCATAGAGATAGAAAGCTTTTAGAGAGAAAAAGAAGCAATTGGCAGAGTTTGTTTGTTTGTTTGTTTGTTTTAAACTGAGCCTTCCGCTATGACAAGAGTCCCTAAACTTGGCAACTTAAAAGTTTGGAGGCCTCTGCTCTACGGTACGTTGCAGGTAGTCCTCGACTTAAAACAATTACTACAGTTCATTTCGTGACCGTTCGAAGTTACAAGGGCACTGAAAAAAAGCAACATTGATCATTTTTCACACTTGTGATCATTTCAGCATCCCCATGGCCATGGGATCAAAATTCAGATTCTTGGCAACTGACTCATATTTATGATGGTTGCAATGTCTGAGTTCGTGGTTTGCAAACTTCTGACAAGCAAAGTCAATGGGGAAGCCAGATTCCCTTAACAACTGTGTTAGTAACTTAATACCTGCAGTCATTCACTGAGGAAAAAAAGGGTCTGCAACCCCAACAAGACAGACACAGACTCCAGAGAGTAATTAGGACTTCAGAAAAAACAATTGCTACCAACCTGCCTTCAGTCGAGGACCTGTATACTGCACCAGTCAAAAAGAGGGCGGTGAAAATATTTACAGACCCCTCACACCCGGACATAAATTGATTCACTCCCACTCTCAAAACTCCCACCCTCAAAACGACACTATAGACAGGGTGGGTTTCTACTGGTTTGTCCACCTCTGTAGAACCAGTAGCTGAAGAGCAGCAGACATAGAACTGGTTCTATGTCTGCTGATGTTTTTGCCCACCTGGGCTCTTAGCTGATCTTTATTTCCTGATTTTTCAACTGCAGCTGCCATGCAAGGCACAGCTGCAGTTAAAACAGCAGGAAAAGAGGGCTGTTTAAAAGGCTGCTTCTCTGCACGCAGCATGCTGATGACGATTTACAGGCGACGCACATCATAAATCACCAAACCGGTAGTTTACCCTGTCGTATCCTACCCCTGGCTATAGAGCACTGCAATGCAGAACAATTAGACACAAGGACAGTTTTTCCCAAAACGCGATCACTCTGCTAAACAAATAATTCCCTCAACACTGTCCAACTATTTACTAATAGTGTCTACTAATGGACACTACTATTACTATTAATCTCATCACTCCTTATCACCCATCCCCTCCCACTTGTGACTGTCTGATTGCAACTTTGTCACTTGTATCGTTATGATCTATAATGACTGTTTCCTGGTATGATTTGATTGCTTATTGTACCCTACGCTATTATTAAGTGTTGTACCTTATGATTCTCGTCTCTTGACGAATGTATCTTTTCTTTTATGTACACTGACAGCATTTGCACCAAGACAAATTCCTTGTGTCACGCTTGGACAATAAAGAATTCTATTATCTATTATCTATTAAAAGGTTGTAAAATGGAGCAAAACTCATTTTACAAATATCTCACTTAGCGACAGAAATTTTGGGCTCAATTGTGGTTGTAAGTTGAGGACTACCTTTATTATCAGTCCAAAGCTTACCTTAGAACTCTTCCGGCTTCAGTTGCTCAGGCTATTTAGCCCACATCCAGTATTCTAATTCATCCTAAATTCCTGGGCTCATTGGTTATCATACAAATAAAAAGAATAAATGCCAGCATTTGATAATGACCAGGGATCTTTTTTAAGGATTTGAAATAAACAGGTGTACCATTTACATGAAAAGGACAGGATAGATAGAGGGTCTAAAGAAACATGCAGGTTAATGATGACCAGTAATAGGATAGCTTACAAAGATTAATAAATTCTGCTCTTCATGGAGCCATCCAAATATATAAAAGCCTGATATTCTTTAAGAAACCATGCATTTATTTAAAATGGGTATCTTCTTGTGCAGTTCAGGCAATCAACAATCAAAAATCAACTGTGTCAAATTTGATTTCACTAAGTGATTTAGTGAAAACAAATACTCTTCCTTGGGGCAATTTTGAGGAAGCAGTATAAAAATAATGAAAAAAGCAAGAGATTTTGTGGGTCAGACTGAGGTTTTGGGACACAGTGAAGCCAAAAATAGATCTGATTCATCTACCTTAACAATCATGGATGATTAATGTTTCCCACTGTCTCCTAACAACTGATCTTTTCAAGTCATTCATTAATCATGAATATAGATTATGACATCTGATATTTGTGTGTTCCGCTGTAAAATATAAAATTTTATGAGAGTCCTCACCTTGATTTATAATTTTGCACAATGTTGATATTGTGAAAAGTAGGGTTCTACAATTTGTATGATTTGGCAGAGCATCACAGTTATGATCTATGAATTCCAGTCTGAACAATATTTGAATCTATGAACATCATGCTTAGATCTGTTATTTGTACTGGTTGCATTATAATTGAAAACGCAAATGTAATGGTATTTCCTTTTAGTATAAACACTAAGAAAATCACTCATTCTTGAAAAAAATCTTTGTAAAAATCCTTAACGCTCAAAAAGATTCATGACTGCACTTTTTTATTTTTTAGCCTAGAGTTGGCAGTTTGAGACCCAAGTATCATGTGACAGGGTGAGTTCCTGTTCTTGCCTCAGCTCCTGATAACCTAGCAATTCGAAAGCATTCAAAAGCAAGTAGATAAATAGGTACCATTTTGGTAGGAAAGTAACTGCGTATACTCATGCCAGCCATTGAAGTGTCTTCAAACAATGCTGGCTGAATGAACTAGGAAATGTAGATGAGCGTTCCCTAGGGTCGAACACAACTGGGTAAGGCAAACCTTTATTTACTTTTTCAATATATTTAACAGAATGTCCATGATTTTAACTATATAGTCCATGAGCTCAGATGTATTTTGTGACTCAATAATTTGGTATGGTCCCATAAAAATCTTTTAAAAGTACATAAAAATGTAGCGCAGAGCCTGCTGGCCTTTAGGAAGTCCCTGGAGACTTGGTTATGTTTTCTGCCCATATCTTAGTAGGGGAATGCAGTATTCGAATATTTTTATAGGGTTGGAGAAATGTATCTGCCAAGGTTCCAGGTAGTTGCTTTGGCTCTTCAAGGACAGTAAATCTATTCTGCTTAAAAAGCCCAAACATCTGCCTACAAATGTTCTCTCTTGATCCTAGCAGCTTTCTAAAACTATTTGCAGAGAATATTGGAACATTTTGAATGTGGAATTGACAGCAAGGCAATTTCATAGCAATCCAAAGCAAACATTTGTACCTTTAACTATAGATACAGAAAGGTAGCTATACCAACAGTCTCTCTTCAAATGAAGAGAGGTGAGTGTAATGTGTTCATCTTTTATGTCTATGATTTTTAGAATCAGAGGTCCAGTCTTCTTCATCATCTGGTAACTGTTTAAAGTTATATCATCATCTGGTAACTGTATAAAGCAATAGAGAAGAACTACAACCATCTAAAACAGTAAGATATACGTCTGCTGAACCACTCACATTTTTGTTATTTCTGTAACTTTGAACAGTCTCAGCTGTGTTATGCAAATCAACCCAACTGTAGATTAATATTTGATGCTAAGATATTATTTGTTACTCAAACTTAACCTTTGACATTCTAATTGTTTTGCATACAGGCACCAAATCTAAGACAGAAAAGTTAAGAACACTCCTTTCATACCACACTGAGTCTAAGGAAACTTTCTGTAATTTAGGGAAGTGAATAGACTCCTAGTGATGATAAGTATGGATGATGCTTATCTAATTTGGGTAATGAAATATCTATAAGAGAACAACCAAGTTCAGAGAGCACCAAGCACCCCCTTCATATAATTTTTCAACTACTGTCTTGTTCACTGTGATCAGAATTAGTCTATTTGGTTGTTTCAAATAGATCAAATTCATATGGTAGAATGATTTGGGGGTTGTTTAAGTACAGGGAAGCAAATACAACACAGGAATTGTGGTATTCCTGCACAATTCCTAAACAATTATTGTATTCTATAATGGCTAGGGCTACTTTTTATGCTACTGTGGATAATAGTTTTGACACATGTTCTCAAACCCAACATTATGGTTTGCAATCTGTTTATGTCTTAGCAGGATATATGAAAGTTTGAATATCTTATTAATCCTATTAAATAAGATATTCAGACTTTGATTTTGAAACTTTACAGGTCTCACACAAAATTTACTTATAATTTCCATTTCAATAAGAATCCACCTCCTATAAAGGAAACTTCCCAAAATAAATTGAAAACATTCAAAATAGAAATAATTATTTGCATATTTAGCATTGCAGCTGCGTTGCTAAATCCACAAGAAATGATAAGCATAGGAGCTGCATGTTTCTGATAAGGAACTAAGAAATAATGCTGACATTTAGGTATAAGGGCTTAGACTTTAGAATGAGCATTTCATCAATATGAATGAGACAGCTCATACTTTGTAGCATTATTCTTGCAAATCTGGCTGGCTGAAGATAACACTGCACTCAACACTGGGAAGGTTATCACTAAATTCAGAGAAAGATAGAACTATATGTATTCTGAAGAAATATTCTATAGAAAGACAACCAAAAATGAAAAAGAGCACAGTACACCTGGAAATACAAAAGACCTATTTCCTGGTATGCTAGATTTTTCTGGAATAGTGGTTAAAAAGACACCTTCTATATGTGGGAAGTCAACTTTCTGACATATCCCCAATTTCATAAGGAATCAGGACCACTATTAGGAGTGTCATACAATGTAAAAGCTAAAAGAATAAGTAAGGAACTAATGTCAAAACATATTGCTGGAATCTCTTCCAATAGAAAACTTAAATGTAGTTAACTTTTCTTTCCAGCTCTCTCAATGGATTGTGAGAAAATTTCTGCTTGTTCAAGATAACTTTTTCAGTCCCCTCTTCTTGCCGCTCTGTGGATCTAATAATCTCAGATACAAATCAATTCTATATGGTTTTACCAAAATTGAGGCACTCAATGAAACAAGGATCCATTCTGCAAGTGATTTCTGCCTGATGAAAAGCAACGTAAATGTGTCATACATGCCAATGAATCAAGATTTCCTTAGTAATTTTTGTTACCCCTAACCTACAGAAGCTACTAAATTTATCTTTAAAATAAGCATGCACTTAACAGCTCTGAAGAAAAACACTTTTAAAATCAGTGCAAAAAAATTTATTCAGATCATTTCATTTCCAGAGTTTGCCCACAATATTTTTTTTTGTAAAATACAAAAATGGATATCTTTGATATAGTTCTAGACTCCCAAGTGTTTTGTTTTTGCCAAAAGGAGGGGTTTACAGCAAATTAAGAACAAATCTACAGCATTCATTTACTTTAGCTGGTTCTGATACAGAGGAATACTTTTTAATTTGAGAATCGACTCCTAGGGACTTGGCTAATTGTACAGCATTTGAATCATCACTGATCAATGTCCCAAGAGCCACAAGCAGTCTAAAAATAGCTTCAAGGTCTTGCACTACCTCTATGACTGTGCTGATCACTGACAAACACTGAGCTTTGCCCTCAATGTTGTTACTCTTATGTAGACAAACAGCATAGTTTAAAGCCAACGTAGCCAGTGCAATGTGAATGTTCTTATTGCTGCTCAGCTTCAGTTCTATTGCTTGTGACATAATGGAGTCCCCCTGTGCCATCATGAGCTTTTGGCCAACTGGGTGAACAAAACAATTGCATAAAATTCGCAGAGCCAGCATCTGGTTGGCTTGCTTTCCTTCAGGGTTCAGGAATTTGATGAGATGACTGCAGAACTGAAGGCCATCCTTTTCGCCACAGAAGCTTTCGTTCACGCTGGGATGCCTGATTGCTAATCGAAGAATATCTAGTGCTGGAAAGACAAAGTCTAAAAACAGAAATACAGAAGCAGTTAATGGGTTTCCTATTAAATTGTACAGAATTGTCAGTAAATTGGTAACTCTCACTATTCCAATAGCTGAGCAGAATTAACTCACCAAAGATTAGGAATGAAATGGTTTTCTCAGGAACACATTTCATATTCCCACTGGCAAAAAGGGAAAAATTAAACATTATGGATGTTAAAATGAATTCATTCACAGGGACTCCATTTAGAATGTCTAGGTGGATGACCATGCTTAGGCCCAGAAGCTAAGTGGCACTAAGCCTGACTGGAAATCTATTCAGCAGTCTAGATATAAAAGGGAAGCAATGATTTGAAATATAAATGGGCGTGCACATAGCATCTCTGTTATGTAGTACCCATACATGCTCTGAATCTGGAAAGCAGTAAAGTCTTATTAGTTATATAAGAGGTATTAAGGAAACATTATGCTGTAAACTAGGCTGGAAAGTTAAGAAATATTCAGTAAGAAAGCTCTGCAAACCACTTCTGTACTGTTGCCAAGAAAATTGGGCACGTCTTCATGAAATCAACAGGAATCAAGCTCAACCTATAGGAGATTTGAATTTAATAAGTAAGATTGTTTGATAACTAGAAATTAATCTATAGATCTTTGTACTAATATCAAAATCACAGCATTTGCAACAATGGACTGAATATAGCAAATTATGAAAATCTAAATTAATCTAACCTGTCTGTGAAATGATACAGCAGTATACTAGTTCCCTGTGGATGGGCTCCAGCACAAGCCCAAAAGCTTGGAAGAATAAACCTTTAGTCCTAATAACCAACTCAGACTGGTCACCAACATTATCCTCGGACATATATATTTGTCTTCATTCACTTGAAAATTAGACAATTCTGAAAGATGGCTTAAATATGAGCTAAAAATATAGTATGGATATTGCATCATAATCCTGAGAATTTTACTGTTCCTTTCCATTCTTAAAACATTCTTCTCAAATAAATATCAGCAATGGAAAATCTGAGAATGTCACCCCACCACCAACTAATTCACCCATCTGCTCATTCTTGTCTACAGATAATGGTTATGCCTCAAGCTTTCTAAATTGTCCAACAACTGTTTGCAACAAGCAGCAACTGATAACAACAGTCACATTTCGGAAGATGGGCAGCTGCATGAATTTCCTAAGCAAATAAAACTATTCATGAGAAGAAAGCTCCTAGAAGATAGAGCAAGCTGCAAAACTGGATACATGATTAGAGTGTAGAAATGGAAAGCAAACAAGCAATTCATTAAAATTACTTTGTAAGTGAAGGCCTACATCCTAGTGGCCTTAACGACATAACCATATAATTTTCTTGACAAAAATACAGAAATATGCCACTGCTGCTTTCTGCAGGTTTTTTTTATTTTTAATTACCCTAACCTTAGAAATCACAGGGACATGGTAGCTCCGTGGCTAAGACGCTGAGCTTCTCAATCAGAAAGGTCACCAGTTTGGTGGTTCGAATCCCTAGCACTGCAAAATGGAATGAGCTTCCATTACTTGTCCCAGCTTCTGCCAACCTAGCAGTTTTAAAGCATGTAAAAAATGCAAGTAGAAAAATAGGGTCCACTTTAGTGGGAAGGTAACAGTATTCTGTGCGTCTTCGGCATTTAATCATGACCACGGAGACGTCTTCGGACAGCATTGGCTCTTCGGCTTTGTAATGGAGATGAGCACCGCCCTCTAGAGCCAGTAACAACTAGCACGTATGTGCGAGGGGAACCTTTACCTTTACTTTTGAAATCACAGATAAGGAAAAGGCTCCAAACAGTTTTTTTCTAAAGGAAAACAATCATGCGTTTAGTTGGTTCTAGTACATGGATTCCCCATTTTTCTTCATTGGTAGATATACCAAGAATTTTATCAAGCAATTCTACAAAGTGGAAAGACTCATGCAAAGACCTCCATATTCACACAGTGGCATATAACTAATAATAAAGTACCTGTTTATCAGAATAGTCCAAGCAAAACACTTTGCTACAACTACCACAATTCTTAATTTCTAAGAAAGTTTATAACATTCACGATTATTTGAGACTATAATCAAATTTTAAAAAATATGCATTATAAAAGTTTATATTACTTCATGAGACTTCCTAAGGCAATTCACATTTCTACATAGCTTGTATTCATCATCATCTTCATCTGAAATTAAGATGAAACTCTTATCAGAAACATATTGCTGTAGTTGCTCTAGAATGGGATTGAACGGCTCTGATGAAACCAGTTTTTGTGATTTGAGGAAGAAGGGGCTCCTGGATTTGTGGTTCCAGCTGGAGCAAAAGATGGAAATCATAGCCAGGAGGCCCAGCTTTAACAGATACGCCAGCTACAAACCTACCTGGACAAGGAAGTCTCAGCAACTGTAACTCCTGCCTTGATCACCATGAATGGAACCTGCAATGCATCTACCCGGGGCTGCCTTTAAATACAAAGATTTGGAAGGTACGTCTGGTATAGAATGTAGTGGCCAGATATCTAATCAGGAACATCAATTATAGTAGAGTCACAATTAGCAGGATCATTTGCTAAGGATGACCAGGTCAAGTCATCTATGGAGGGCTTGCTGAAAGTTCCATTTCTGGAAAGACCAGAAGGCGCACTTTTTGGTAATTATCTGTACAATATTTAACAGCAACCCTTTGGAGGCATGCATGGCTTCTCTCCCTCAATGTTTTAGGAGGCATTTTAATCCATTCGTTTTTAATGAAAAATTGGTTCACAGTGAAGATCCTGAGAGGCCACTTTATACAATGTAACATGGATTTTAACTGTTTCTTACATCTACACTGCTTAGAGTTTATATATTTGGGGCTTTCTGTAAATATTATGAATGGAGAAAGAGTTGAGAGGAAGGAGAAGACTGAAAACAATTATGATTGGATGGAGATCACATCCTCCAAGAGAGAACTAAGAATTTTAAATGGGAAAAAAAAAGCCAGGTATGAATCAGCATATGATATAGTAGAAACAAGGATGGTTTGTAAAGACAGGAAGATGTGGAGGGATAAAATTAATGGCTTTAGGGTAAATAAGCTTTAGCTAGATTCTCCTTTCTCATGCTTTAAATTTCCTTTCCTTTCCTTTTATTCCTTTTTATACTCTGCATAATGTTGCTTACTCTAAAGGAAAGAGCATGCTGAATATGTATGTAGCTATACAAAAAAATTCTCAACTTTAAATAAGGAGTGTACCGATCTAAGGTAAGTGTGGGATAAAAATGGCTTACTTAAAAGGATGTATTAAGATACTGCCTTTAGTCCATATAATTTGTGAGATCTGTCCTCAACAATTACTGCATACCATTTGGCCAATTAATTGCTTTCCACAAAGTCTTCAGCTGTTCTCGTGTGGGTGTTTCCATAGTCACACTACACATTACAGACAGCATCTTTTCTAAAACATCAAGATCATCTTCAGTTAACTGTTGTTCTTCAGGTATATCTCCATTTAGTTCTTTCATCTTACCTGCATGGGAGATGTCAGATAATTTGAAATGAGTTTCTAGTTATCTCTACAATGCATTTAATTCCTTGTTATAAAAATACTGCATTATTTTTCTTATAACTACTGAATGAAACAAATTCAATATGGTATAAGCATTCCTTAACATCAAACTGTGTGCGTTAATTATATAAATTAATGAATTTCAGTTCATAAAACACATTTTACTAACTTTCAAAACAAATTTAAAAACTGAGATAGCCTAGAGCAGGGCTGTCAAACTCACAGTCTGCAAGTCAGATGTGTCACACTAAACTAGCCAATTTAGCAAAGGGGAAAAGAGTCACGATACATGACTACACTGTGACTACATGAGTTTGACACCCCTAGTGTAGAGACAACCCACCTTACTTCATCCATGCATGACTTGTTGGTTTTTCCATCGTTATGTTTAAATTAGGTGTAACTTTAGTAATTTCTACATCCTACAAAACCGCCCAAAAGCAATAAATTTGCTGTAGACATGGAATAGTAATGATATATATATATATATATATGTATGTATGTATGTATGTATGTATGTATGTATGTATGTATATAAGTTTTCGCGGGTACTTACATGAATGCAGTTCAGCTTCCTTCGGGTGTTATCCCACGTCATTGTATGTGGGTGATAGCCTTACCCACATACAAACTCCATACAGAAGCCTGATGATGGCAGATGGGATTCTGCTGAAACGTTGCTACAACTTTAACAGCACTACAATGACGTGGGATAATACCCGAAGGAAGCTAAACAGCATGCATATATCTATCTATCTATCTATCTATCTATCTATCTATCTATCTATCTATCTATCTATCTATCTATTATCTATCTGCAGTCTATCACCAGTTTCTAAACCAAAATAGCTTATAAATTGTCAGAGTTATGTAGAAGCTGTAGTCCCAGGCATATTTAGCAGAGAAAATAAGATCCAGTAGAACATATTTTCAAACATATATATTTAAGATTGAAGTACAAATGAAAAAATATGAAAAGTAATTGAAGATTTATAATTGCTTTAAGCTTGTGTTAAATATTGGTAGAAACACATGCTTTGAGTTCCCAAGTACCAGCAAAGATCTTACAAGGATCTGGACAAAATAACTGCTAGTCAACACAGTCTCTACTGGGTGCCTGTCAAAAACTGAAATAAAAAGTGATTGTTGAGCTAAAGCTATGACTTCCAATGCAACGCTTTCTGAAATCCTGAGTCCTTGAAAATAGCTTCATAAAACTTTGATATCAGACTTTGGTATTGTGGCCTTGAGATACTTTCCATTAGCTCAAAACTCTGGATCCATTCTTAATTTAGAAGGTCTTATGAACATTTTTGAAACTAGGAATGGTTATAAGATCAGGGAAGCAATTCGTCATAGACTATTGACAGCTTTTGAAAATCAATTTTTTACCATTAACATTTATACTTTCGAATATAACTTATATGTCAAAACTGCCATCTAAGTTGTGATGATGCAGCAAATAGGTGCCCACCTAAAGAAACTTGTTGTGTCAGAGAAGATATCACGAGCTGGCTAATTCAGATTTATTGGAATCTAGGATTTCAGAACACTATTTGAACTATTTTCTGCAATAATGAATGCTATTCATGTGGTAACATAAAATTAACTTTGATGTTTCGAGAACAAAAATGGTTTATATTGTATTGGTTAGCACATAAGAATCCATTTGATTGTAGCTTACTGCTTGCACCCTTTGGCAAATATTTCAGCTATGTGTCTAACTGAGATATTTTATTAAGAGAGACAAACTTTCAAGAGTTGCAGCTCGCTTTACACAGAGTGCATAGAAAACCAATTTGGTACAGTGTTTAAGGCAACAGGCTAGAAACCAGGAGACCGTGAGTCTTGTCTAAGGTAAGAAGTCTGTCTGGGTAATTTTCATCCAATCACTCTCTTTCAGCCCAACACCCCTCAGGATTCTTGTTGTGAGGAAATCAGCAGGGAGGAGTTTTCAGTAAATTTGCTGGCTTGAGTTATATGTAAAAAAAGATGGGATAAAAACTAAAAACTCTATTATAGACAACTGATGAAGTAAGTGCAATTCACAAAAGCTTTATTCTTTGCATAAAATTTGGTAGTCAGAAAAGCTGCTGTTTGGATTTTTTTTTAAATTCATATTTTTTGCCACCATGGATTAACACCGCCCTCCTCTTACGATGACTTGAGCTATGTAGAGAGGAGAAAGCGGGCAGTGTTTTTAATGTTCAGCCTGATAACAAAAAGGTTACCCAGGAAAGATTATGCCTGATGGCTTATCAGAAAGACAAAAAAGTAAACAAAACAAATTTAGCATTATTCCAGTCCAACATTTTCTCCAATAGGAGAAAACAGAGCATTGTTGGGGAAACAGAAACTTTTTGAAAAAACTGACCTGCAATACACCTATACTTTATGAGAAGCATATAGCAGCTTCACTCTATTAAAAACATAAATTCTGTTTCTATATTTATACTTAGGCATGTAATTAAAGTGAAGAAGTTTGTAAGTACCGAGGGATTAAAAAAAATTCAAGACTAATGTGCCAGAAAAAATGCTTTTTGCACAAATCGTTGAAGAAGTCATATATATACTTACCCAGTATTAATGAAGGGTTGGCCTGATCAAATGTAACAGCTTCTTTCTTTGGAAAATAAATATTTTCAGTGTTAGCTACCACTGGTTTGGGCCCTAAAGAATAAATGTAAAAAGAAAAGGAGAGATTGCAAGCCAATTTAGCAGAGAATTAGTCTTTTTGCTGATATACTGAATGAAGAGTAAAGTACTTGATTGTCAACCACAGGGGTACTTAAAAAGTTTCTGAGCCTTTTTGAATTTTCAGTATATTTCAATAAATACGACCTAAAATGTGATCTATTCTCCACACATGCACATCCGTTGCAGCATTCTGCAGTCACATGGTTGTGATTTACAATCTTCACAGTTGGTTTCCAAGCAACATCATTTGGGGATGCCTACAGGAAAATATCATGGTTATCTGTCCGTGAACTGAAGCTCAAGAGCAAGTGGCTCATGCAGCAAGACAATAACCCCAAAGACACAAGTTGTATGTCCAAAGAATGGTTTAATAAACAGAAAGTTAATATTTTGGATTGTCCATGTCAAAGACCTAGCATTAATTCTATAGAAATTCTGTAGAAATGTTGTGGAAGGACATGGAATAGGCCGTTCATGTCAGGAAGCCGACCAAAAATTCCTCTAAACCAAACTATACCAGTAATCAACAGTTATCAGAAACATTTAGTAACAATTATTGTTGGCCAAAGGAGGGATACCAATTACTGAAATCAAAGATTCAACCACTGTTGCTATATATAAATATGTCAACTTGGACCATTTTCCTCAATCAACAGTAAATCAATGAACAAATATGTTTGACTCATTTGTTTATTGGGTTCTTTTTATTTAGTTTAAGACTTGTATAGAGAACAGGTTACATTTAGATCAAATTTATCCAGAAATACCAAAAATTCAAAAGGGCTCACAACTTTAAGGACCACAGTATGAATAATATAAAAGTGACAACAAAAGCAAAAATTTTAGGTAGTAAGCTTTATAAATACCACATAAAAGTTATCTACCTGAAATGTAATATTTAAAAGATTAGCATGAATGAATGCATGCGCACATCAACACATACAGACATATACTATTATTACTGATATAACCTAAAAATGTCAAAAGTAAGTCTATTAATTTTATTTTTATAATTTGCTTTATTTGGCACTGCCTATCACCTCTGCTCATCATACCCTGATCTGCCTACAACATTTGTTATAAACCTCATTTACCTGTTGTAATAGACTATGAGTTCTAGTTCCGCCTTAGGTTGAAAAGCCAGCTGGATGACTTTGGGCCAGTCACTCTTTATCAGCCCAACCTACCTCACAGGATGATTGTTGTGGGTAAAACAGGAGGAAAGAATATGAGGTATGTTTACTGTCTTGAGTTTTATAAAAATATCAAAGGTGGGAAATAAACAACAATACGCTGATACATTATTAACATCCAAGGTCTTGGGAAGAACTTTATGCATATGAAAGCTAACATCATCTGAAGAACTGGCAGCTGTGACTTCACACTGCTGTAACAGTTAATAATATGTCCCAAATTCTTTATTATGATTCACATACTGCTGCAAGAAATGTGATTTATTCAATTTTAACATGTAATGTAAATCCGACTGCTGTGGTTTGTAAACCACCATTTATAACAATGAATGAAGCCAGTTGCACCATAATATAGGTACCCTTCTCAAAATATACTTCTAAAAGGCCAATAATATTTCAAAGCCTGGAGAAGCTGTAAAATAAAATATGATTTATATAAAATATGAATTATTCAGTGATAGCTTAGCAGTGGTTCTAGCTATAAAATGTAGCCAAACAGGTAAATGGCAATAAAGGAATTGTATTTTTTGACTGTGACAAACAAGGAAGATAATTTCTTAACTGTGAAAACCTGTCCACTTACCTGGAACTGGATGAGTTCCACTTTGAGAGGTTGAAAGATCAGATGTAGCACCTGGGACGTAACGACCAGTACCTTAAAAAGAAAACAACAATAACAAATAAAGGTATATTTACAAAGCCTACATAGACATTTATAGTACAAGTGTATAGACATTCACTTTTGATAAAAAAAATCAAATCCATATTTCATTCTTAATATAGTCATCTGAGTTTGTTGTATTTTCTAAAGCAGTGGTCCCCAACCTTTTTTGTACCAGGGACCAGTTTCACGCAGAAACACTTTTTCAAAGACCGGCAAAATCAATTCTTCCCCAATAGTTAAGGGCTTCTTAGCTTCAGCAATGCGGTCTGCGAAGTTAGGCACAGAAGTTAGTGTGGAAGTTAGGTGAGGGCGGAAGTGGTTGTCTTTCAAAATAAGACACCCGGAAGCAAAAACATATTTATATATATATATTAATCACAATTATTCATTCTTTGCAGCCCGGTACAAAATGATCCACGGACTGGTAACGGTCCGGGGCCCAGTGGTTGGGGACCCCTGTTCTAGACGATGAGTTCCAGTCGATCTCTTAGCCCAACTCACCTCACAGGATTGTTGTCAGGAATATAGGAAGAGGAAGTGAGTACTAGATATCATCCCTTCCTTATTTATAAAAATAATTAAAACAGGATAAAAATAAAACAAATAACAATACCAACTGGTGGTAACTTCTGAATAATATAAGGAACAGCCTATTGACTGATATAAATGAAAAGTACAAAGTGAAAACAAAGCAAGTAATAATAAAAAAAGAACAGTGTCAAACAATTTTCATTCTCTTAGTGAATACTAGATTTATAGCCTAGTACAGTGATAGCTAACCTTTTCAGCACCGAGTGCCCAAAGCGTGCATTTGCGCACATTCCCAAAATCCAATGTGCACACGTCCCTTGCACAAGTCTCCTGCATATGTGCATGCGTCTCCCGCATATGCATGTTTATCTCCCGCATATGCTCGTGTCTCCTGTGTATGCGCCCCATCCCCATGCATGTACCCCACCCCTTGCGCATACACTCCCGCATATGCCTGGCAGACACCTAAAGACCAGCTGGCTAGCGGGAGGTGCACGCACATGCGCGGCAGAGCTGAGCTGACGCAATGGCTTGCAATGCCCATAAAGAGGGCTCTGCATGCCACTTGTGACATGTGTCCCATAGGTTCGCCATCACGGGCCTAGTACATCTATTGATAGGCAAAAATGACAGAAATGCCACTAGATGGCAGTCAAGAATCTAATTAAATTTAAAAGTTAAAAAAATGGCCAAGAATTTACTAAATTCTTGCAGGATCTGCGTGAGACCTCTTAAGGTTTGAGTCATTTACAAAAATAAAGCTAGTGGTTCCCACCCTTTGGAACATCGTCCCTTGGAAATCAGATTGGTTTCTGGCCCTGAAAATGTAGTTCTGCCGCAGGCATGGGAAATCAGAAATGTGGTAAAACTTGTGCTGTGTTCATTATTATCAATGGATGTTAAGACTACTGCAGCTAAAAATTTGGTTGCATGGTTTTTTTTGTTTTTATTTTTCTTATATTGTTTTAGTCTTTCATATTTTTTTCGTTTGTGAGCGGCCCAGAGAAATATATTTGAAAAGGACAGCTAAATAAATTGAAATAATCAATAAATACACAATAAATATCTCAACATCATAGCTGATGTACCATGTGCAATTTGTACATTTGTCTGAAAACACTGATTCCTGCTATTTTCTATGTACATTTGTAAGCTGAATATAGGCCAACAGCATTATTCATAAATATGAGGATGAAATATAATCTATTATCTTTTCTGGCTTCAGTTAACATTAATTTGCATCTGGAGGTATAAAACACTGCTTTATTAGGATGGGTTTCAGCTGCTCAAATTGTATACATGCATGCACACATTTGGTGGTATAACCTTTTCCTTTTTTTTTGTCAGGAACATTCGTTTGATTCTAAATGCATGGCGTCAACACTGTGCATTTTTCATATTGTGAACCAAATTTTAGTGACTTGGAAAAGAGTCATACCTGTAAATGGATCTGTGGCAAGTCCTTCATTAGATTCTGAAGAAGAACCTGGAACATAGCGACCACTACCTGTGAAAAGATACAACCAACAGAAGAACAAGGTCATTATCACATTGAATGAATGGTCATGTGCTACCAAGCTGGCATCCACTCTTAATGACCACACAGGTAGAACAACCTTCTTTGAGAGAAGGCCTTTCAGGCCTTCCAATGAAGCATCTTACCACTCCCTTAATTCCACTTGCTGCTGGTCATCAACTTTTTCTCATGCTAGCATCATAAACTTCACATGAGAGCAGGACCTTCACACCCAATTTGTCCAAAGTAATATCTGAGGCAATCCACTGGTGTCTCAGAGGAGAATCCTGTATGTTTCTCATCTACAATCCAATTGTTTTAATTATCCAGTAGATTATATATATTCATAAAGGACTTATTTTATATTAGTGCACTTTCTTTTACAATATTTTATCACCAGAAATGGTATGGCTTGCTTGATTGGTTCAGTTCAGAACAGGGTAACTTATTATAAAAACACTTAATTTTCTTTTTGTTTGACCCTTGTTATGAAAAAATGTAAATTGAATTTTTGACTGCTAAATTCTGACTACATGCTTTGTAGAGGCTCAGGAAGGCACATGTTATTTAATGTTACACAAACAGTGAAATGGTTAATATCTTTGATTAAGACCAAGGAGTTTCCGTTTTAAGCCCATTTTATCTTACAAAGTTTGAGGCAGCAAGTATTTTTATTTTCAAGCAGCAATAACGCTTGGCCAGGTCTTGATTGAAATTTGAACAAATGAATGCTGGCAGAACATGGATGAGGCAAAAGAATGCCAGGATCTGCATTACATATATAAAATGCTTTTTCCAGCAGTTCAAGGACATAAATTTACCCTTACCTGTGAAAGGGTCTGAAAAGTCAGCCTCTGTGCATCCCAGCGTTTGCCCTTTGGTGTTATCTATTATGAACTTGGCCACTTGATCCAGAAACACAGGATTCAGATCATTCTTTTGCAGGAAGTTGTATGCTGTCAGCCATGGATCATCAGTAATACTATATGGCAGCTTATAAGAGGGGCCACCTTCATTTACGTCAATAGTGAAAACATAGTCGTATTCCTTTCAATGGAAGTCAAAATAAAAACGATGATTTTCCTATATTTTCCTTCAAAGCACAGAGATGAGCACATTGAATAATTAGTCATTTAGGAAAAATAATTTACCTTTCCTTCAAACAAAACTTTTCCAGATGTCTGCTGGGTAGCTCCAGATAAGCCAACAACATCTCCAATTTTGATCCACTTGTCTTCACTACTGCTCCATTGGTAAGCTTCAACTTTTCCATTGTCTTTAATAAGTCTCGTTTGCCCATCTCTTGTACCTTAAAATGTGTAGAAAAGAACATTCACTGTATGACCTCAGAAAATAATAACCAACATGTTTTCCTGCATTAAAATGTGATAATTCTGGAAGGTTTGTCTTACCCTAAAATATATGAGTAAAAAAAAAATACTTGTTGAATTTTACAGAATGCACCAATTGCATTGGTGGAAACTCTTACCCGCTATTGTTGTAAACATTGTAAAACATAGGTTTGAAGTTAACTGCATCATAATATTTTTGTGTTTTTTCCCCAGTTTTATGGAGGAACCCTCTTGAGGTTTAAATATTATTTCAAGGGCTTTTTCTGGGGTAAAAAATGGCTGAGAAAACCTGCTCTAAATTAAAATTTATATCTTGCGTAGTATAGCGTAAACATGTTTCAGGGTGAAGTTTTGGTTATACTTCTGGTACACCAGCCAATAAATGTGATTTTGTTCCATTAGTACTGTAGAGAATGCTGTTAATGGCACGGGTACAACTAAGCCTTGTAATTTACTCTATATCCTCTTTAGAAAAACTGTTATGCGAGAGCCCTGATTGACTAAAAGCCAAATCGTTCTCAGTGTCTATGGCCCCATGCTAAAGGCCATACATGTTTTTGTGGATGCATATGGGAGTGAGGAAAGCATAGATTGGTGACAGTTTCATTTCTTAATATGAAAGGCATAACAATATTACTGCTGATTGAAACAGATAATAAATAACTGGGAAAGAACACAATTTAATAAATCACAAAAACTGGGCCACAGCGAACCATGTCGTAAATCACTAATTCACTTAATGGCCAGTTGTAAGTTGAGGACTACCTCTATTCATGCCTCTTTATTTTCTTGACTATTTCTTATTCCTTTGCATGTTGCTTACATCAAAATGAAACACTCCTGTGATTGTATGCAGATGTATGTAAGAATTCTCTCATGAGAAGTTCCAATAAAATTCACCTGATTCATCTTCCCAGAGTTTAAGGCTTCTAATATAAGGTAGCATGCTTAATGCAAACACTTGATGTAATGCTTATGACAGACCTTGATTGAGACAGCTTTAAAAGCAAATAATATGAATGTACAAAGTGGTACACAACTAACCAAATATAATGCATGCCTATATAATAAAATCTAGGAAGTTTGTGAAAACGTAAGTGAACATGACCTATTTGAAATCAAATTGGATTTTGTGGCACATTCTCTTGTAGCAAATTCGAATTTGTATAAGAGATTCTCAGGAGTAAAAATGTCCACATGTCTCTAATCCTATACAATTGACATGTATCACAAAATACTTCCTATTTCAAAAATGTATGTATGCAAATGCACAAATCACCTTGAATCGGTCTACATGGGGAGGGAGGAAGAGACCATCTATTTCTGTAAACTAAAAAAATAGCAGCCAGTTATATAAATTAAAACCATTAAGGTGTATAAGCCATGCTTTACGATTTAGCTTTATATGTGAATTGGGCTCCAGTAGGTTGTTCAACACACCACAACTCAAAACAAATTGTGGGTTTGCCACAACCTGTGAACTGAGAAATAGACTCCAAAGGATAAAGAATAAAGATGTAATTGTTTCTACTGAAACTGATTGCGACATCTTTCAAACATTAGCTGAATAATAACTCTTAACTTACTAAATAATTGCTTAAATAGTAAGCAATCATGCAGCAGCAGCAAAGAAACCAACAAGGCAGTAAAGAAATAAAAAGTTAAGTTCCCAGTTTTAAATAAATACTGTATATTTAAGACGGAATACTTTACTAGAATTAAATTGGCTCCATCAAAAATAAAGATAAGAAAAAAGAAATCAGAAAGACGAAACAAAGCTAAATTTCAATAATAGCAACCTTGTTATTCTTGTTTTATTTTTCTATGTTTAAGGTTTCCAGTTTGCTGTAACTTTGTGTATGCTGGATTACAGAGAAGCTCTCTTCCAACTAGTCGTGTTCACATAATGGGAAGAATGGTATAACCATAGTTAGGCAAAAATAAAAAATAAAGCCATGATCTTATTATCTTCTAATAGTGTTGACAAATAATAATGACAAATCCGGTCTTACATTAATTCAGATTTTATTTCAAGGATCAAAAGTTATTTTGTTATCTGACCTTTCTTAAACTAAAGGGCTATTCCCTAAATTTTGAACTCAGCATGTGGAAAGTTACCTCTAAATGCATTCAATTCATCACATTTCTATTTATTTTTTATTCCTTCGTTCAGCACTTCACTATAGCATACACAGTGCTTTTTTTACTTACATATAAAAGTCTTTTTTTATTCCTAGATTTTAAATTGTTCTGTTGGAGATATCATTAAAGATTGCTCATTTTTAAACAGGCAACAAATATTTATTTAAGATTTCTAGGATACATGTTCAAAAGTCATTAACTTTTGCTTTAACTTTTGGGGGAACGGAAAGACAACAGTGCCATACCAGGTTCATGCAGATGTTCTCTACCAGGAAGCTCATCAGCACTGATGTCCCCTAAGTCACCAGTTTTAGAATCAATGGTTGCTTGAGAAAGCTCATTTTCGAAAGCACGAATCTCCTCCTGGCTGGCTGTGCGCTCCAAAGATTCTGTGAACACTCTGATAATTCCATCACTGAAGAAGAATAAAAATTGTTCTGGTTATTCAACAAAGTATTTCCATCATTATTTTACCATTTACTGCTATGTTTGTGTCTAAAAGGTCCAGCTCACAAAAAAACCCCATCTTAGTTCTCTCTCCCCCCCGCCGCCAATGAATTCAAAATAATGCAATGAAATATCAGAGACTGGCTTATTTTAACATTTCAGTCTACTTTTTAAAGACATGGAAGGAAACATTAGATTCCATGAACACAACAATGTGTCCTAAAGTCACAAAACAACAAGATATCCTGAAGGACATCTTCAAAATTCATAAAAAAACTTGTGTTCAATGACTTTCTTTGATTAATATAGTTTGAACAGAGTGAAATTCAGAATAGCTACAATATCTCTAAGAACTTTACTGGTTCAACCAGAGAAACTTTTTCTCCAGTATCTAAAGTGCACTACCTTTGAATATGGAGGTTCTGTTTTAAATTGAGATGATCAATTGTTATTATAGAGCTATTAATTATGTAGAGAAAAGAAAGAAAGCTAACAGGCAAGATGTATTTTTCAAATCATAAAAGATATCAGCAGCCACTGCTTATTCCTAATTTGCTATTTAGGAATTATTGTCCACTGAAATTTCTCAGCAGTTTACAATTTAAACTAAATGAAAATCAAACTAAGTAATTAAAATAAACCTAATAAAAACAGGTAAACTACATAAAATAATTAGAAGTAACAACCACCATTTTTTTTTAAAAAAATTAAACATTAGATATTGGGCCCCAGAATATGGCTTGGGGTATATTCAAAAGAACTACGGTAGGAACAGAGAAGGCCCAATACCAATCCACTGCTAGAAATTCTCATGGCAACTATGTAATTGATCCCTGCAAAAGTGAACAGTTCATAGAAAAGGGACATTCTCTCCAATGATTTGAGGGCTTTGAAGGCCATAATCAACATTTTGGGTTTGGCCAGAAGCAAACTGGCAGTCTGTGTAATGCTTTAAAGCCCGTGCATAATATGGCCTCTTGTGTTTCTTCACAGACCAACCTGGCTGCTGAGCTTTGTACCGGCAGAAGTTTCCAGTTTAGATATAGAGGCTTCTCCACATAAAAGTGCATTACCATTTATCAAGCCTGGCGGTTACCAGCACACACATCACAGTTTTAACATCCTTTTCTTCCATAAAGGGACACAGTTGGCTTATCAGCGGAAACTGATAAAAGGCATTCTGGCAGTTGCATCAATCTGGGAAACCAGAGAGAAATTTGGGTCTAGAAGCACTCCAGACTGTATACCTGCTCCTTCTGGGAGAGGATAATCCCATTCAGGACACATTTCAACCTCTCTGGAATCATGGTCCCTCACAGTGAGCATCTCCATCTTGTTTGGATTTAATTTCAATTTATGTTATCCCTCATTCAGCACATTATTAAGAGCCACACCACTTCCTGATGATGTTATTGAGAAACAGATTTGGGCATCAGAAGTCTATTGGTGGCATCTGCCTCCAAACTTCCTAATAATCTTCTTTAGAAACAGCACTGAACACTTCATCTGTACATTTTATCATGGAGCCCCACTGAAGGTATGGTCCTTACTTTCATGTCATCCATTCAGTGATTACACAAAAGGGCCAATACCCTTAATCGCTGTCCTTTTCTTACGACAGCCAGTAGCTGGATAACATCACTCCCAGGGAAGGGCTCCCAGCTGGTATTTAATTACCAACTATGAAATCCCTGCCTCAAAGTCAAGCAGGTTGCTGTCCAAGTGATGGGAGAGGTAGGAAGCTGATGTAGTCTTGGGAAAAACATGATGTGATGTCTTTTGTTTCATATGATATTTTGCTGCTAAATCTCTAACACGGCCTTGAAGGTATGTTAAACTCTCATTTAATGTGATACTGCATTTCTTTTCATATTATAAGTTCCATCTACTCCTATTGCAATACAATTGAAGCTTAAAACTTCAATTTGAGAATATTGAAAGCTTTACCAAAGTGGTTGCAGTAGTAATCATAGGGACTGAACTCTGATAAACTGTGACTCTTCTTATTTATGGCTTCTGAAAGCCAGCTCAATTGATCTCCTTAATCAAAAATGGAAATAGAAGCTTCCCATCACTTCTCACAGCCAAGCTAAATAAGAAAGAGGATAGAGTGGACTTCCGGTTTGCAAGGCTTCGGCAGCAGCAGGAATATGCGATCGTGCGCGGTTCCTGCTGTGCTCGCCGCTGGAGTGCCCCCGATCCAGCTGGATTTGGGGGCTATAGTTACCCCGTAGAGGTAACTGAGGGACAGAGACCTCAGCCAGGGTTGGGAATCGCCCCCCCCTCCTCAGCTTGGCATAACTCCTTTTACCAAAGCTGTGGAGCGCGCGTCAGCAAATGGACGCCCACAAAGAAAGCTTTTCATCCGGATAAGATTGTGCAGGAGGAAGCTGAAGTAAAGTGAAAGTTTTTGGTAACCGGGATGACAAGTAATATCTAAATGCCCTGGACTTAAGTTTTTTAAAGATAATCGTTCCTAATGAAGAACAGAAGAAGGCGGCGAAGAAA